>JAADJG010000114.1:0-70391 GCA_012932025.1 Fusarium austroafricanum | reverse complement strand
TAATCTTATTATACTCTGCTACGTATTAAAGTATTTAAAAGAAAGAAAATATATATAATATAATTTTTATAGCTTAAAGGGAAAATAATATTGTATAGGAAGATTTAATAGTATTTCGGTCTTTTCAAGAAATCTCTTTCTATTATCTAACTTCTTTATGTAATTAGGAATAATTAAACCAGTAGAACTGGGAGGAAGTGTAACGGATATTAAGCGGGACTTAACAGTCCCAAATGATAGCTCGTTCGACACAAAACCGGCTATGCGTACATCATACAACGTCTCGATGAGGTCCTCAGTCCGTATCAGCAGGGATAGGCACAGCTTTCCCACGCGTCAACGAAATGCCATCAAGGTAAAAGTTGTAAAAAACGCCTTGGTTCGCCTTGATAGTAATGCAAAGATCAGTCGAGTCAATGCTTGGGCCGACATATGAGAAGGTATCCGAGACTTGGTGATAATTTCTATCCCCGAGAATTCCTATGGCTCCAGAGTCAGACACCCCATCAATGGATAACTCAACTGTATTGATATCGTCGCTGCAGCTGACTATGTTTGAACCAAACGAAGCAATACAATTCTGATTGACAAACGCCTTGAATGTGTACTCAAAGCCCTGCTCAACTTGGACGCTCTGGCAAGTTTTGGCGGTAGTGTCAGGGAAGAGTCCAGGCAGCGACCTATGGGATGTTAGTGTGGAACAATGTTCTGGGTTTCTGGAGAATACTTACAGACACTTGTTTCCCTCGGCACAAAAAGTTTCTAAAGATGGAGTGGTTCCTGTTACCTCCCATGGCTCGATGGTAGAATCTTCGAAGCCGCCGTTCTGCACGAGGTTGGTAGTCTGAGCGGGAGGGTCAACCGAAGTCGTGGTTGCTTCAACCGTGGTGCTTGTAGTCTCGTAGACAGTTGTAGACGTCTCGAAAGTCGAGAGCGTTACGGCGGTGTCGGACTCGGTGATGGCCAGAGTCTCCTGGGAAGTGAGACCAGAAGTAGTTGTCGCGAGCTCGGTAGTAAATGAGCTGATAAACGTGGAGATCTCGGTCGTAGAAGCCGATAGAGTTGCAGATGATTCAACACTGGCCTGAGACTCGGTGAGAGTTGAAGTCTCTTGGGAAGTCAATTCAAAAGTGGTTGATGCGAGCTCGGTAGTGACAGATCCTACAGCGGTTGTAGAGGCCTTGGCCGTAGTAGTTGAGATCGTAACGGAGGATTCAACGTTGGTCTCAGACTCAGTGGCACTCAAAGTCTCTTCGGAACTCAAGGCAGAAGCGGTTGAGAGTTTCGTAGTGGCGGATCCTACAGCCGTTGTAGAGCCGGCTTCGCTGCTCAATGATGATGTTGTTGTCGGCCGAGGATGGGGGCCGCAAGCCTGGAACTAATGAGCTTTAGAAGGTTTTGTGGCGCTCTGTGGTACTTACGCGAGCGGAAACAAGGCCTGCGCTCAAAATTAGAGAACCAAAGGTAGTAGAGACACGCATTGCGATGGGATTTACAGCAAGTAAAGATCGACTGAAGGAGAAAGAGTGACTGGTCGAAAAATAATAAATGAGATAAAAAGAAGAGAAAGAAAGGAGACAAGGAAAGAAGAGAATTTTTTTGTTATCAGGTCATGTTCAGTGAAAGCTGCATAGACTAGTTGAAACTATTGATTCTAAGGTGCGCTGATTGAACAGGAATAGCTAGTAATTCGATAGTTTCTACGCCCCCTGTATTTATGCTTATTTCAGGTGCGCTGATTGAACAGGAATAGCTAGTAATTCGATAGTTTCTACGCCCCCTGTATTTATGCTTATTTCAGGTGCGCCACAGGCACAACTGACCGCTAATTCGTCAGCTGTCAGTGGGGACGGAGCAATAAGGAGGACAAGAATCGTCTTGCTATCGCGGACTCTACATATGAAAGAGTTGGAAAGGACCAAAATTTACGTACAATGATAAGCGTATTGTTATATAAACTGCCCGTTATGGACACTAGTATAAGATCTAATCCGCCGCCTTAAAGGATTGTATATATCTATCCCTCGTTACTATCAGCTCGGCTTCCTACCCGATAGAGGTATTATGCCGGTTTTACAAAAGGATACTGACTGCGTTAGGTAGATAAATGCAGACCTCTAGATTGCTTCGTTGTTAAATATAAGGAAGACGGTAATAGGGCTGTTATTAAGATCTCGGCAACACAGATTTGAACAGGATGAGTCTTGGTAACTGACAGCTCTGGGGAAGTCGGCAGAAAAAGAAAACCACACTACAAATACAGGATTAGACCTCTTGAAAAAGAAGCACAACTTCTTTCACATCTCCATACCAGACGGTGCGGAAGAGCGCGAAATCGGTATCTTCTAGCCTATAGTTGCCCGTTGGAAAATTCTATAAACCCTCGGCCTGAATCAGTCCGAGAGTGGCCGAGAAACTTAGTATTATAATATTATAATATTAAGGAAAATTAAACTTATTAATTAAGCTATATATAAAGTAAAAAATAATAAATATTGATTATAAAGTGTAGGAAATATTATAATATATATAATTAATGGAAGAGATTATATTAGTATAAATAATATATAATTAAGGCACCTTTAAGAGCCTGTATAAAGGTTAAAGCCTTACTTAAAATATAAGGTTGAGCGTCGAAATCCAGTGCACTGTTCTGTGAATAAACTAGTGAGCGGAGGAATAGAATTTAAAATAATTCAGATAGACGATTACGGGCATGCCGGTCATAGGGAAATTCTGGACCATGAAATTATAAGGAATGGGGAGATTGTCCAAGATTGCATTTTTGCAGATTGGCTAATTTCCGATGAATCATATATTTGCTTTCAGGTTACGTTTTGGGCGACCCGACACAAGGACTGGAACGTGGCTGCTGAAGGCAGGCTCTTAGAGCCCAAAGGCGTGTTGGCTGAAAGGCCTCAACCTGGTGAGACAGGGAATATTGGGGAAGAAGCGACAAGCCTGGTGCGATAGAAGATACTTGTGTGACTTATCATCTCACGCAGAAATAGAGGGAAAAGCCAACCACTAGGGCATCAATACTGCCGTAAAAGCCTCAAATAGACGGTGGCGAATAAATAACTGGAATAGGAAGGCACCCAGAGGCCCTTCATTTCCTGAGCCTAAATAACGAGTTTGGCGAAATTGGCTGGCCTCAGATAATCGCAAACCAGCCTAAAAAAGGTTGAAACGAGAATTTGTGCATCTACTGCTGCCAGGTGACCCCGAAGATGACGATAGAACGAATGAGAATGGAGCCAGAAGTGCACCACCATGAAATGACAACATGCGACAGTCAGATGCTGAAACTCATCTACCCGTAGAGTCAGGTGGAGACGTATGCTGCTGTACACTAACTTTAGTGGAGGTAAATTATGCCACGAAAAATGCCGTGTCGCAAGCTGACAAGGAATGAGGCTCGGCTGTAGCGTAGCACGAGAACAGGGTGAATCAGGCTCGGCCAAAGCACAGCTGTGCAGTCGTGCGGCTCTGCTCTTGAAAGAGCCTCGAGTAATATATTAACTACCAATAAGATAAATTATTTTTACCAACACTGTTACTCAATCACCTTACATAGTATCTCTCAAGAGATAGCTTAAAAACTTTCTATTATTATTTATTTTACACAAACCTCCAGAGATGGGCATTATTCGAAATTGCTCCCAAGGACCAAGTTCAGCGCAACGTCTCCCACACAGGCCCGCGCAGCCACCAGGATCAGCCGGGCACAGACCATTTGGAACCAGCAGGACCAGACAAGTCTTTGAATCACCCACCCAGGGACGTCAACTTCGCGATAGTGACCTCATGGCTTCATCGGCAGAAGCCGAAAGTAGCAGTGAAAGCTCGGAAGATGGGCGATGGTGTGAGACGAAGTTCGAAGCCCTCAAAAGCAATAGTCTTTTTAAAGATTTTGAACTTCAGCTTGCCAGGCAACATCTCTTGCCATTGGTGCATGCGCAATTTCAAGCGTTCCTGGCAATCGCTGAATACTCAGAACCACCTGACTATAAGCCAACGCAAGAAAGATCCCAATTTGGATCAAGCTGCCAACCATCGATGAGCTGCAGAGAAGAGGCCGAAAACCGTGGCTGCGACGAGTCTTTCGTCGTTATATCACCACCCAAAGGAGTCTTCTACTTTAAATGCCCTTTTTATGCCTCGAACCAGGAAAAATACCAACAATGTCTGGCTTGCCATGAGTTCCATTCCCCGGAGAAGGTAATCAAGCATGTGCGGCGATCTCATGCCAGGCCACCTTACTGCCCAAAATGCTCGAAGGTTTTTGAGACAGTTGTACAATGCGACAGGCACATCATGCAGAGAAAATGCAGGATCCAGCCTCTTGAAAAGCCAGATGGGATCAACCACTACCAAAGAAAAAAACTTCGAAAAGAAGATTGTCGCCAATTGTCAAACCGACAACGCTGGGAGCGTATTTATAAGAGGATCTTCCCCGGAACAGAAAATTGTCCTTCTCCATACTTGGACACGGGAACTGGGCTAGCAGTTTCAGTAGCCAGGGACTTTTGGCGAGTCTATGGGCAAGATTTCATATCAGATTTTTGGAAAGGTCAAGACTCAACGGTCCTGGCCGAAGAGAAGGAAGAAGCTAGTATTGCGCTACATGAGGTAGTTCTACTCGACCTTATTCAGCAGCTCGTGAGTGAACGTTGAAGGACTGATGGCTATACGACAGGCTAGCAAGGATATCTTTAATGGATCATACTGATTGAGCAATATATTCAGATTGATGCTGTAGAGAAAGGCTGCAAGGCGTGGGCAGATGTGTGCTTCATGAATCTTCCTAGTCGAAATCTTCATTTTCCATCGTAAATCTTCTTAGGACCTTGTCGCACTTATGTTATAACTAAAGGATTTAGAGTGAGTATCTCCTCAGAAGCATAAGCCAAGAAAGGTTTTGAAACATACCGATTGTAGTGAGGCCACTTTTCGTCTCTGAGAATAAATTATCCCCATAATATGTATAACTGAAAGTATTGATAGACAGTAACGGTTGTAAGAAAACCACTTTTTCAAACTTGATATTCCCTTCAATCCATTCTAAAGGACCTCATTGCCCGGAAAGTTTATCCACTTGTCAGCATCGTTATACTCGTCGTGAAATCCAGTCCCTTTCGAGGATCCGAGGTCCTGTTCCTGAGGCTGTGCATCCAGGTCTGGTTCGTCCGATGATTCGGGCATAAGATCCGTTGATAGATCCAATGGTTGTGTGAGTACCAAGGGCGGGGTTGTGCCGATAGTAGGTACCGGCGGTTCAACCGAAGCGCCAATAGTAGCCAACATTAAGGATGGTTCTTGGATCGCCCTGGAAACATGGTACTCGAGGGCAGCTAAGAATCTATCTTCCATATGAAAACCTTCCTGACGCATTTCCAAGACCAAATATCTTGGCAGCAATGCCTGGAAAAGATCGAACTGATTCGCTACTAGGGTTGACAGACTGTCAACGTAGGGTGAGCCAGGATATGGGAATCCAGGAAACAGGATGTCCCATGCTCTTTCATATCTCTGTGCAGGAGACCCTTGAAGATTTTCGAGCTCTCCATATTCTTCTGGAACGAGCTTTCCAGCCTCAATAACTGTGATCCGCTGGCAGAGATCCTCTCGGATATGCTCATCTTTCAAGTGCTCGGCCCACTCTCCTTTATACTCTTTTCGACACCGAGGACAGTGTTCCCGTTCAATGAGATGGTATCTTCTGATGTGCTGTAAAAGGTCACACCACCTTCTGATCTTATATTTGGCACAACATTGGTACCTTTCGAAGTCCCGCTTGTGTAATAGACAATCAAATGCTTCCGCATTGATGGGGCTCTGTTGTGTACTCGAACTCCCACCGGGTTCTCCCGGCTCCCGTCCATCTCCACTGTTGCTTTTGTCGGGGTTGTCGTTGTTCTTCTTCTGGTTACGTCGACTTCTTTTTCTCTCGACCTGTTTCTTAGTGCTGGACGAGTTTTGCCGCTTATGTCCCGAGCCTGATGCCCCTGACGGTAACGAGGCACAGGATTCCAGGGCCAGACAGTGGAGAAATGGCCACTGGTAGTGCGTTATGAGACTCCCTGCAGATAGTGAGCCATCCCTGGGGTCGCCACTGGCTTCGCTATCATAGCGTCGGATACCTGCATCAATCGCCGTTTTGGTGGAGGATGATGAAGCTCCCGCATCAAGCCCAGTAACTACCCGCGAGAGTCTGGCGATCTCGAGTCCAGCCAGTTCATAATCATTGTTGGAAAGGGACAACGATGAGAGGTATTTTTCGACGTCGTCCAAGCTCGCTTGCAGCTTGTTCTGTTTCGGTGCGATTGAGTAGTACTTAGCATCGGTGGGGAGCACAATTTCCTTGCCAACAAGTAATAAATGGGCTTGAGGCCCACTTAGAGGAAGAGGAATGCTCATTGCGAGGATAGAGGAGGCGTCTATCTGGAGCCAAGTATTTGAATTACGTTAAAACTCGTTGAAATAATTGGAATTCACAGTTTGAGATTTTACAGAACGAGAAGAGTTGGCTTGCTCCAACATTTCATTTCATTTGCTCTGAGAAACTGCTCATCACATTCTTTTACACCAATGTGGCAGAGAGCCCAGCAAGGCGGCTACAGAAGGCCAGGATTCGAATTTCCTGCGACTGGCGAGACGACAACACTTCCCGTAACACAGACTAATGTATGTCCTGTACATGAAAGAGGAGGGGTGTATATACCCCTAAGACTCCATTGGTTATGTGTAGGATAATTTTTCATCCTATTTCAACACAAATGTGTAAGGGAGGGACGGGAAACAATTTGTGTAACGAACAATGAACACAAATGTGTAAAGGGGGGTAAGAACAAGACCCCTGTCTCTAAAACCAGGAACCAAGCAACACGATTGGTGAGATTCAGAAACAAAGTCCACTTGAGCTAAGAAATGGAGCTGGCTATTGCAGGGCTTCACAGACCAGGGTCATTCATGACAAGCAATTGCAACTCCAGGCGATTTAATCCATCATCAAGGCCCGAGAGATACTCAGAAAGAGAATGAGAAGTATGGTAGGTTTATTAAGCTGAGTTTACTCAACACATTTGCTTGAAGCCCCAAAAAGCCCATAAAATAATATGGATGCGAAAAAATGGAGCTGGGCGGAGTCTCTAGTCCCACGAACAGCAATGGCCAACATATCGTAAGGACGCCTGCTCTGTCAAAAGATTCGCAGGCCGATATTTGCGCAAACACCAACAGTACTCGAAAAGAAATTAACAATGTATTACAAGAAAGGTGTAAGTTATTGCACAAGATAAAGAGGCAAACACTGGCTAGGTTTGCCTTGTAATCTCCAAACTTGACATCTCTATTGGCTACAATATTTGTCGCTGATGATAAAGATGAGATATGGTTGCCTTGCGCACCAAGCGAACCATTTAAGGGTAAGTACTATACTCCGATGATAATGATGAGAGCCATGTCGTCAGCTCAGAGCCTCAGCATACCACAACAGCCCTTGTGTACGGTGGACACGCTAGAACCACTCCCTGTCAGTGCCCGATCCCCAGTCTCATTGGCGCTCAATTACCAGTCAATTGCATTATCCATGTGCAATTAGGACAACACCCACGCTGTCTTTGCATTTAATCCTGTTTGTCCCAGGTCCCCCTCCTATTTAGGCTGCGGCGACTATCATGCCTTTCATGACTTAGTACTCCTTTCCACCAAATATCTTCCGATTTGAAAATCTCGTCATTATGGGAAATCACATAAGGATATGATATTATCAGACTGGCCAGACAACATCATCATCATCACTCCAGCTGTTTAAATCCATCATCCATCGAAAGACCTATTCGCTTACCAGTCAATGCCAACTCAAAAACCTTCATAGCATCGACGGCCCAAATGGCAAATACACATTCACCCTATGGGCTCCAGGCAATAACCAGGAGCCAAACGGGGGAAAGGGGAGAGATCACAGATATTAGCGCGTCTTGCGCAACATCTTCTGACAGTTCCGAAGCCTCGACACCGCCACCTATTCTATTAGAACAACCGATGGTCTTCCCATTCAATTTCGAAATACATACAAAGTTAGATCCTTTAGTTTCAAGCTATGATCCATTAGTCGTTTCGAGGGAGCAGTCGTTGAGCTTTTCGGAAGCTGTTCAACTTACTGGGACAGCGGGTACAGGGAAGGGACTGTCTATTGACTCCAGCTTTGCGGCAGAGCCACGATTTTGTTCTCTTAATATGCTCTCTAAGGGGTGTTTACTTTCAGGAAGGAGGGAATCTGAAGAAGCTGGAAGTATTGGGTGCTCAGATAGGCCTGGAATCTGCAAAGGATTGGATAAAGGGTTGGCGGACACGTCAGCGAATATTGCTATTCCCGATGCATGCCCCACGCTTCCAGCGACATCTCGTCATCGTGGGAGGGTGGCTTCGCAGACACAGGCGGTGAACCTATTGGGAGACGAAGATATGAAAGAGGGTTCTTATTCCCTGGGGACAACTAACGGCAAAGTCGTCTCCTCAATAAAATACGCACAGTCACGAAGTCCTACCGAAACATTGTCAGGAGATGAAAGTGATGGCCGCTACTGTGCAATTGTTGAAGAAGAGTCTCCCACTATGGTAGATCATCAAGGCAAGAGGAGTTATGCCTGTCCCTACTTCAGACTTGACCCGATACGACACATAGAATGCTTGAGTCGGAAGCTTTATCGCATTCAGGACGTCAAGCAACATCTTTCGCGACGACATTATGAAGACAGTGGCAGAGCACCAAAGTCAGCTGGTAACATACTCGGAGTAACCTTACCTACTCAAAAGGAACTAAAAGCACGTTCAAATAGAAAGCGGTCGCCCGAAGACCAGTGGCACAAGATCTGGAGAACCCTCTTCAAAAGACCATTACCAAATCAGGGCCCTTATCTGAGAACTACCAAGGAAGAGATTGTTGGTATTGCAGCAGGTATATGCAAAGAGGAGAGCAATGGGGACACCTCGGGATCCTGGAAGAATGGAGAATTACCAGGAGCGAAAGGAAAGTTTGCTCAACAATTGATAGAAGGGCTCCTGAACGGATACCGAAGCCCTTCAGATCAATATGCTGAGCAAGAGGAACCAAAGTCTGTGGCAGCCGAACAGGGCCAACCCAGGAAGACTATGGAACTAGAGAGGGGTGCGGCAGACGGTAATATTGATGCCTTGCCGGTAACAGTCACTGGTGGGGATCAGGAATCCATTATACCACCATATCACTTCCCCACATCGGATTTACAAATGCTCAGCTCATCCGACATCACTATGGAGGGAGTGGATCTCATGGACTTCGGTCAGGACTCGGATACGACAGCCAAGTCAATGGATCAATCTGCACTTGCACTGTATGATAAGGGAGGCGAAATCACCATGCCGCTATCTTGTGTCCCTGCATCAGAAGGCAATATGGAAGAACTGGACCTCCTTGACCTCAGCCAAAACACAGAAACTAGGTTTGAGTCATGGGGTCAATATCCTCTTGAAATTTATGATCGAGACGCTGTCAATGAGCAGTCTCTCCTGGCGGAACTACTACTGAATTCAGAGCACCCAGAAGGATCTTCCTGGAGTTTTGCTAATACTCTAAGCACTTCAACAGCAATCTGTTGTCCAGAGACAAGCCCAAAGACCCCTCATATTGACAACTCATTAAATTCAATGGAGCCTCGTGGGCCAATACTCGATAATAAAATTTCTCGGTATTCACCGAAGAGCTTTTATGGATGGATCTGCCATATGTGCAATTTCGAAAATGTTTCCACATTCAACAGTGGCGAGATTTGCATGAACTTCCCATGCCAGCATCGTTTCAACAAAGGTTGTTGTGCAAAACATTCAATACCAGTTGGGAAAGGCCGTTAAATGCTTTTGTGTGGACAAGGAAGCGCTTTTGCGAGACACTAGGAGAAAGCTGATAAGGAGCAAACCCAGACTCCTGAGGAGTAGCAGACTAGCAGTTAGACAGGGAAAAGTGTGATATGTTTCCGATTATTCCAGAATCTACCATTGGGTATAGACTTTAGTAGGCAAAGGGGACATTGGGCCCTGGTCATTTAAATAGAACACATCTTCTGACATCTGTTCCTAAATCTAATATGCATTTCACTCAATGTACATCTCAGGGCCGCCCTCGGCTTTCTTGCCTGGATTTTACTGGGAGACAGATGCGTTAATTATGATATTATTGCAATTATGAGTATAGTACTATAAAAATCCACCTTGAGTTGAGACAAAGGAAATAAATGAGTGACAAATGTCGGGTATCGACTTTGCGAGAAAGCCAAATAAAAAACGCCATCCTCCAAGATCAAAATGAAATGACGCCTCCTCATGAGTCATAAACTCGTGAGGCATCAAATTTCACCAAACTACCTGTCCTTCTTCCATCATCCTCTCTTGGCCAGCTGCTTCTCTAAGCCTCTTCCTTGTTCTCACCCTCCTCCTTCGCCAGTTGTTCTTCAAGCTTCTTCTTCATGGCAAGGTTCTTCTCCCGCTTCTTAGCATCGGTCTTTTGTCTTCGAAGTTCCTGCTTCTCGCCAATCAAATAGGGGAAACTGATGATAACTGAGAATAATCCCTTAAATGCAAGCTTAAAGTGTGAGAAACCTTCCTTGAAGTTCTCTTTTGTTTGGGTGTAGTTGGCGCGTGCTAGAGCTGCCTTCTTCTTGGTGCGATAGGCCTTCTCAGCTCTTGAAGCCTTGGCGAATTGCTCTGAGGCTTGTCGACGGTTTGTCATGAGCATGTTCTCGGTACCGGAGGTTCCAGGGCGAGCTTGCTCTTCCGAGCCTGCGTCGGACTCGACTTCCGGCTTCTTGGACTTTGACTTTGACTTGGCCATGGCGGAGAACATTAAGTTTTTATGGTTGAGTATTAAGTTGATAATAATGGTTGATATGTTGAGCGATGTAACGAATGGCTGATGGGTGCGAGGCAAACCGCATGGAAAGAGAAGCAATGACACAGGGATCGTGGTGCTTTAAGTATCACGAGACACGCTCCTGAGTCACCAAGCCAGGGCCCATATTTACTCCATTGATTGATTTACATATTAGTCTATGTAACTCTACTATTCATGCGAAGATCTACAGTTTTTCTGGTTCTAGAAGGAAAGAAAATTCAACCCTGGTTGTTCAATGCGCAAACTGTCGTTGCATAAGGATCTAATTTAACTATCCCAAACACGTGGTTCCACCACGACGTGGCGCATGAGGATGCCGTGCACGGATGCAGATGCCGTCAATGCCAACGAAAGAAACAATTAAACACTACTTAGTGCGAGAACTGGTGGGAAACATTTGATGAATAACGATATGAGTGAAACCTTGTAAGAATGTCTGACATGGATGTCGTCTTCCTTTTATATGTAGATTTACATCCGCTGTTCCCTTTAGTAAGCTACTCCATGATCCGCCACGTAACTGGTCAGCAAGTGAAAAATAGAGTAAAACCTTTCGAAGGTATTATTCTCAATTGATTGTTATTAGTTTAAATAGTTTGTGTCTTGTATCAACCCTTGAACGCCTACTAGACCTTTTGGATAGCAAGGCATGTGTAGCAGATAACCTGATACGAAGTACTCCAGCCATTCCCAAGTTTACTTACAAGTTTAAGTATTTCTTAGCGGATATTAGCGAACACCTAGCCCCACAAACTTCAGGACTCTGAGATAGACTCAGGGAGAACGCCGTCCTTCCATATATGTCAAGAAATTAGGAACTGTTGACCGAGTCCAAAATGATGTAGCCCGTTTCCAATGCTTAGCATCGACGTCAGACGATGCTCCTCCACTAATCCAAGGCTTGTGCTCTGATTGATAGAAGTCAATTGCGAGACTGATGGGGTACTGACTTCTTGAGATTCGCTGAAATGTATATAATACCCAGCTAGCCTGGTCGTGAAGGGCAGTGCTCTGAAGACGCCAAAGCATACCCAGGCCTTGTGATGTCAGATAGCTCACGTATTTTTTCTTTTCGAGTGGTGTACAATTCAGCAATTCGTTTTTCTGCTCTTGCATTAAAGTGCTATTGTCACCTCCCGCCTCGCAGATGCTGCCTGAGGATACATACCTGATAACGTTGCGAAGCATTGAGCGGTGCTGGTCATCGATATAAGAACAAATGAAATAGAATGTCTTCAGGGCGTTCGAGCGGTTGACTGTTCCATCGTAATCTTCAGTGTTGCTTAAACTTGGAGACAAAACAAGTTGGCGGAGGCTCGCATCGTCTGGGAATAAGGGCTTTTCCTGCAGGAGGAAAGCCTGAACGTAAATCTCAAAACGACAAGCCGCGTTCACAAACCTTCGGTATTCCGCAATAGTTATCTCAAACTTGTCATGGTAGTAGGACCAATTACGATTGACTTCTTCCCAAGCTTGGGTCGAGTAGTTAGTCGTGATCCAATAAACCTCGGTGGCCAGAGCTGAAAGAGCACATATAGTCGATAGAGAGGCCCGATACGAAAGATCATATTCATTGTCGGGAAGTGAAACATACGACCGAAGGATTGGGCCTAGAGTTTGCTCCGATTGCTGAAATCCGGGATTGGGGAAAACGGGGTTGAGTTTGGCATGTCGAAGTTCAGCTGCCAGCAGATGTGCATTTGAGATAAATCCACCGTAGAATTCCAGCAGACTGCAGAGATGGTGCTCCAATACTTGTCTCCTGTTACCACGGAAGCAGTGAAGAGCCCGGGGATCTGACTTTATCAGTGAAAGATATCTTGCGGTGAGTTGCAATATGTCAAGATGATATCCACGATCTCAACTGGGAGATTGTGAAGCCGGGCCATGGCGGCAACAAATTTTGAAATAACGAGGGTTGTGTGTAGAATTAAATGAAAATATAGCAAGGCGCTTTATATGCCTTTTTAAAAATAGGCAGCAATGGAAGGATTGAAGTTTAGTGGCCAAATGTAAAAGTATGTGCTCTGCGCTGATATCCAGGGCCCAAAGTCTCTTTTGCCCACCAAAGTCAAAAGTCAAATCTCGCCCGAGGCTATCATGCGCAGACTTTTTATAGGCAAAGTTAACTTCTTTGACCGAGAGCTCAATGTATGTGAAGCTTGTGGAAAGCTCGACGGGAAAGAGCACTCGTAATTACTTCAAGCCAGCAAATAAGTTAATACTGACGATACAACCAGCGAGCCCCTTCCCTTCTCCCATGATTGCATAAGTCAGACTATGTCGTCCAGGGCAGAATAACGGTTAGTGGTCGAGTCTTGGGGCCAGGGTCTGAGAGCATCGTGACCGCATTGACTGAATAAATAAGAAATAAATTACATTCCTTAAATAATTTTTATCTCACATTCCTTTGCATCTTGGAACACGTATGATCTAATTGTTCCGATACGCTCGTAAGCTCCAGCTGTTGTCTTTGATGGTACGATAATCAATCCCCTAGGGCTGAGCTTACCGTTGGAAAATTCATAATACCCAAGAAGAATCATTGTTACTTCTTGCCCTCGAATGTCTTCGATGCCACGATCCCAGTTAAGATAATATTCCTTCGGCATTTTATTTGTAGCATCCCCTGTATACGCCTCGGTAACAAGCGACCGGAGGATTAGATATCCATCTTTAACAGCCCCCATTTCGTCTTTTCCATCTGCAGTGCACCAGGCATCGACAAATTTAGCATACTCCTTTGAAATTCCTGATAGTTGGCTGGAAATTCAAATTCGGCTGATACGGGTTTTTGATCCCTTGTAATGTATCCCAAGGCAAAAGGAGACCGGGAAGGTGCCCTATACGACTTCCAGCGCTTTATCTGTTGATGAATACTGGCTTTCCACATCATTGAGTTACAATGTCATGTTGCCACAGACCCGCGAGGTAAACCCCAGCCCCGCGTGATTTCCATAGCCTTGCGAGGCCTGGTAGGGCTGGGAGTCTGTCTGACTCATCAGAAAGTGCCAATCCGGAATATCTTCCCAACATGTTGAGCCATACCCTGTGAAGTTTATTCGAACTGTAGGGTCCGGAGGTGTTGAAGAAGTGTGCGTCTCTTACTAAGTTTGGGGTTTTCCCCCCACAGGGGTCGCATCGATTTCCATACACTCGCATTTAAGACAATGCATTCCCATAACGTTTCGTGGCAAGTGAAATGAACTATCCTTCTTGGAAGCATATACTCTTGCAAGACCCAGGCCCGTCGATTTAGCCGTGAGTAAGTTACTGTGTAGTTATGTCGCCACTCGGAGCCAAAGTGGCTAGGTAATGCAGGTTCTGAACGTATATCCTTGAAATGGTGGAATTCGGGCTCCTGATTTGGCATGTCTGTACCGGGCAATCTCTGATATAATCTTGAATGGGCGTAAAGTCTTCGTGGATAGAACTAAGACTTTTCGATCGAGAAAGCCTTGAGATGAGTCCGCTGCTTGCGTTGCGGCGAGAACCAGGTAGGCATCGTGATATATCGATGACATCTTGGCAGACTCAACCTGCCAATCGTCTTGCACTATGCAAAGCGAGCCAATCCAGAGATAGCGGATCCCAATACTTCGAGTAATCGTTACAGCATCTTGAAAATTCTTTGGAAGGTCTTGGAAGCCAATTTGCTTGCTGATGGTCTTTAATAGTAGAAGTTGTCGTTTTTAGGAGCATGCCATTGGACCCCAAGCAATGGCTGAGAGCTATATAGGGTGAGGCTTCACTAGAAGATATGTGAAGCAAACCCTTTGTTGTCTTAGTTCCAACGTACAAAACACGTTTCGGCAGGATCGAACTAGGGACGATACAATCTTTGTGAGCTGAGTTGCAATTGTTTATCCAGCCAGTGGGCAAGGGCCGAAACTCCATTGCTAGGTAAATCGTCATTCCAACGCAAAGCTACAGGAATCTTTACCAGCATCCATCCGCATAACCTTTCCACCCTAGGTCTTACATGCCAACTTCACCGAACAGGGATATATCTATCAACGCTTCATAAGGCGGCCTACAGCAGAGAACGGAAGCATCTGCCCTGGATCTTTTGCTCGCAAAGTAGGGTACAAGAATGTTGGCGTGGACCAAGTGAAGAATACCCACAACCACATAAACCCAACTGTTTGGCGTAACGGCCGTGAGAGAGGAATGTGCACAGTTGCAGCTTGGATCGCGTCTTCAAACATAATTGCCAGTGGCTGTAAAAGAAAAAAGGTCTCAATTTCATACCAGTCTCCAGCATCAAGACGATAGAAATAATGCAGGCAGCGGTGCATAAGCGCAGAAGTGAAGAATGCTAATGTCAGGCGTAAATATCGCGATAATAGCGTACCGCGATGGACGCGGAGGACTCTATCCGGAATGAAGTCTCCCCAGCCAGTCAGAGCCTTACGGAAAAGTCGATGCCAAAAGGTTCTAGGTGTCCTTTAGTATATGTATGTCGATTTTAAGCCAGTCTTTGAAGAGCGTGTATTACTTACCCCCAAAAGGTACGAACAGTGGACCATGAACTTATTGGCCCGTTGAGGTGCGGCCAATCCTCTGGCTTACTTAGACCAAGTAAAACAGATCCCACAGCTATAGAGCCATGCCCTAGTCGTACTGAGAAATAAGCAATAACCCAGTTCCCGATGCTACTGGAAATGCGAAAGATTACGTCTTCCCAAGTCAAGGTGAAAAGTTTGAACAGTGCCTGTTTTTCTCTCGTGATTAAGTGCCCTTCTGGATGCGGCGCGAGCAATACGGCGTCCAGGATGAGATAAGAGACCACGCATTCAATGCTCTTGGTAATGACGAAGCGAAGAGAGTTTGATGAGACCCGCTGCTCCATTGGAATTTCTCCTCGTAGCCCAACCCGTCGCAGGCTGAAATACATACCCATGGCACGAAGAAGAAGAGTAACAGGGCCTAAACAGCGGCCTGAATGCTTTTCCTTTGCGGTGAGGACATCGTCAGCATCGTAGCGCGAGAGGAGAATCTGCTCAGCACCATTGGTATACAGTCCCCAGCTGAATAAGGAGATGCCAGTTATTTGGACCTGGGACAGGGATGATTCCAAAAGGGAAGTGTAAAAGGAATACTGCAAACAACTCAACGCCACAGCCAAACCAATTCGGCTAAGGACGGCACTTTTCGGGATCAAGATAAGAGTGCTTGCAAAGATGACGAGGATGGTGCAGGCAAGAATTAGGATTTGAGAAATCGGCGGTCCATCTAAGTAGTCCATCGAGCATGAGGTAGTGGTGGAAGCTACTCGAAATGCGTGAGAAGGATCGAATTTGCGAAGAATTGGAAGCTGGACAAAGTAGAAAATTGTAGCAATAAATGATCCATGCGCGGAAGGCTCGGCATATAAACGAGATTAACCCCTGCAACAAAGGTTTAAGGTTCAAAATGTTACAGGGATAGTATCTGCCGGCGCCGACATGGTCAAAACACCTCCCTTTAGCGACTGGTTCTTGACTAGCCACACGCGGCTCTCCACCTGCTTAATTAGATGCGTTCGAATTCATATTTAAGATAGACTTCATATCCTGAATCTCTTTAGCTCTATTTGTTTGGAACGCTGATTCCTTGCTTACCTCGAGATTCTCCTTCATGTTGTCACCGCCAGTATCGCCAAGTGTGAACGTCGCAAGCCTCTTCTTTTTCTGCTGAATACCGACGATATTCTGGTTCTGATTAACAAAAAAGCCCGAATTCATTGTTAGTGCGTCTGCCGTACCTCTTCGATGGTGCTCTTCATGATGTATCGAAAGACCTTGACTTGTTTAGTCTGACCTGTTCTCAATGCTCGAGCAACCGCCTGATCTTCCGTGGATGGGTTCCATTGCGGCTCGACAATATGCACTATGTTGGCAGCTGTCAAGTTCAACCTTGGTGGGTTAGCGAGAATCTTCGACTGTTGTTGAGTAATAAACTCGCCCTACTGCACCAGTCCCAATGGACATGAGCAATACAACTATGCTTGTATCCTGACGAAAAGCATCGAGGCGATTGGATCTCTCAGCAGGTTGGGTTCTCCCATCAACCTGCAGGTAGGTAATTCTTTCCATATCCAAGAGTGTCCTTAAGGCATCCAAAGTTGATGTCCAGTACGAGAAGATGATGCTATTATCTGTGTCAGCCTTCATAAGGGGAGAGACCAAAGGACATACTGTTTGGCCTCTAAGCTATGGTTCACCACATTTCGTACTACTGCGGAGAGTTTAGTGGAGTGAGGATTGGTAGGATACATCTCGCATTGTGTCGTTTCTTCATTCATGGGGATGTCAGAATAGAAGCCTGAGACATGCAGTTGGCTGCAATCTGAGCAAGGGGGGCGAGATGCGATGATCATAGCGTCGTCCTCTCTGGTTCCCAGACAACTGTCGCAATTTATAGTATCGCTTTGTAGGTCAAGGTCGGCCGAAGTCTGTTCAGAAGGAAATGTTCCACGGTTACAGAGCATCCGCATCCTCAGTATAGCTGTGAAAAGGATATTGTACTTCTTGATATTATTAGCTGAACTGATGATATTATCAATCTCCCTTTGCGACTGGTCCAAGATTCTCTGATAGAGACTATACTCTTCTGAAGAGAAGTTAAGCAGGACGACCTCTTTGTAAGGTTCCAGAAGCTTGAGGTGATTTTCTGCCCTCCTCAGGCAGTAGGCCTGCAGATAGGCTCTCAGAGGCTTGGAGTAATCAGGTCCTCCCCGACAGAGCGGTTCCAGGATGTTGTTTTGGAAGGACGACTTAGTTGGGAAGGGTGGCAGGCGAAGAAAGGCTACCAGTGACGTCAAGTCATCTAGCTTGTTTGGGATGGGCGTTCCAGTTATGCACCATCGTCGGTCAGTTACAAGCTTCGATAATGCATTAAATTGCTTGGAACCCGAGTTCCTGATTTGGTGGGCTATAAACCATTAACACTTTGTTCTAAAGGAAACTGTCCGTGGACTAAATCGTGATGGTCCTACCTTCGTCCAATACAATTCGATACCAGCTCATCTGATCGAGCACACCAAGGCCATCGAAGTCTGCAGCCACCGTAGCGTAGGTAGTCAAAACGATGCTTGGTGACATGAGATCGTGTATGTTAGACGTTCGCTTTGATCCATGGAAGATCATAGGAGTCAAGCTACCCGGTGTGAAGTGCCTGAGCACGTAAGTATGAAAGTACTTTCATGAGAATGAAAACTCACTCTGCTATTTGTGACTTCCAGCTTTCCAGGAGCTCTGGAAAATTGTTAGGCCAGGGCTTTGGATAGGCATTCATGAACCTACGTGCTGACGTAACAACTACCAACGTCGCTCTTGTCCTTGTCTTTTCTGTCGAGTAAGACATTCCAGACTGTTGAAACATCCAATCATTTGCTGAAGCTAGCGAGTGCAATATAGCAGTCAAGATTGTCAAGGTTTTGCCAAGTCCCATGGCATCAGCAACAATACCCCCATAAGATGGAGGCAATTGCTCGTTACTACTGCCATAGTTAATAAAATGGAATATCGCGAAGCGATTCCTACTTACTCAAGCCTTGCTACACGTTGAAGGTCGTTCTGTAAGTGCTGAATAACTTGTTCTGTCTCTCGCTGTAGAATGAATCGCACACCGTCTTCCTGGTACCTGGTATTTATTAGTAATTACCTTGCTTCCTTAACATACTAGTAGAAGAGCTTACGGTTTCAGTTGCGATCGGAGACCTTCTGGTAGGTTAAAGTCGCCTTCTGTCACTGTTGCTAGTGAATCTAAGATGGCTTCGACCTCTTCCGAGATTTTAGCGTTTCTCTCTCGGGCTGGAGTGGAACCAAAGCCAACAAATCCAGTCATATCTGGATCTTCGCCGGGGAGGCGAAAGTATTGAGGATTTGAGTACTGAACTCCCGGCTCAAGCCATTTCGGGTGCTGAAGAAAAGCAGACACCTTTGTGAGACGAGTTGAGACCTCGCAGGAGGCATCAGGAGGGCCGAAAATGTTGATTGAAACTAGAAAGTGGGTGGTTCTCTGCTTCCTTTGCTTTCGTCGTTTCGAGAACTCGTTGGCTGCACCCAACGCCTCAAACCATATCAATGGTAAGTCGTCCAAGGTTGCCAATCTCCCGATCGTTTTGGTGTCGAGTACGGCAAAATCCTCACCTTCCCCTCTTTGAAGAGTGAAGTTTCTGCCATTGTTCTTGACCGAGAACTTATAGAAGCCCTGGCATTCAGTCAAGTATGTATCACCTGGTGCGAGGGACGCATCTAGGCATCTGGCAGCCCCATCACTCAACTATGGAGTCGGCACGTCAGTCCTGAGCTTAGAGAGTTTCATCTGTTTCTATGGTCGCCTTCACTTACCGCACCATAACAGATGTTTGGAAATAAGCTTAAACCTTGCGGCTCCGGCAGTATGGAAGGGATGGATGCCTGAATTTCGCGTTCGTGGCTTAGAAAATGTTCCTGATCGATAGGATAGCTTCTTTTCAACCGGATTGTAGTCATGACAAGAAGTATGCACGAAGAGAAATATAGAGCAAATGAGACTCTGGCTTTATCCCAGAAGATGACAGGATGAACTGACAGGCGCATAAACAAAAACAATACACAGCTGAGCTTCGCGTTTCGGGACAAAGGTTATTCCTCAGCGTCCTCACCGCCGCTGCAAAGCAGCCAATCCTCTAAGCCATCTGACGTTGGCCAGCCAGTAGGGATCAGTCACCTGTAACACAGCTAACTATGCAGGCACCTCAAGGCGCAGCAGTTGCCTAAGCCCCCTGCATCAGGACTGATTTGATAATTAATTGGTTGAAAGCACTGGAGAAACTGGGCCAGCCGTGTTGCCTCAAAATGGGCTTTTCGCAAGGCAATATTTTGCCTTCTGTGCCTTGGCAAGTGTCAGCGGCTATCATAGCGGTCAAATTGTCTGCCGATGTCCATCCCACCTTTCAACTAATTCCTCTTGTTCTAGACTTTTTGGTTATCAAGGCTACAATCTTCTACCTGATTATAATGCCTGGCCCAAATCCCGATAGCTTCAAACGAGCGTTGGACAAGTTCAAGGCGTCCATTGACCCGAGCCTCCATAAAGGATTTTCGGTCTGTTCTTTGCAAGATGTTTATTCTGAAATTAAGGGAATCCAGACCACGCAAGCCAAGAAAGACGAAATGCCCGGCATGCAACGGCTGCAAGCTTTCGTGGAGGCCATGACACAATTAGGTAGCGTCATTGAAGTTTTTCTCAATGTCCACGAAATCGTGTGCTTTGTTTGGGTAAGTCCGATATTTGCCTACTCTTCAACAGCATAGCTCATCCACTGCAGGGCCCAATAAAATTTCTCCTAACGGTAAGCTGAATCCGCCAACGGCATATCTATAACACGGCTAATCACATGTCCGCCATAGGTTGCCAACCAGCATTTCAAAAGCCTGGACAAGCTCCTTGATGCCTACTCTCGAATTGGTGATGCTATTCCAGGCCTATTACAGTATAAAACCGTCTTCGAAAATAATGATTCCCTGTCCACAGTGTTGGAAGACTACTACTCTGACGTTCTGAACTTCCATTTGGAAGCTCTTCGAGTTTTTGCACGGCCGAGTACACTATGCACAAGCCTCTCCACGTAATCTGAAACTGACTATGCCCAGAATGGAGAGCACTGTTCAACTCAGCGTGGACTACTTTCGAAGCTAATTTCGCCCCTATCCTTCAAAGTCTTAACAGACGCCGAGAGCTACTCGAGAGCTTGAAAGGTACCGCTTCACTCTATGAAATTCAACGCGCGCGTGACGACATCAAGACAGTGCACGATGAACAAATCAGACAGGCGAGAATCCTGGAAAGTCAGAGGAACCGTCTCATAATGGGCGAGATTAAGATCAAACTTCAAAGCCCGGAATACCAGCTCGACCAAGAACAATTATCTGAGAGCAACGACGCGAATGAATCAGGAGAGTGGATGTTCACATGCCCTGAGTTCCAGTGCTGGTACGACAGCAGCTTATCAGTCAGAATGCGGCACTATCGAGTAAACTTTTCGATGAGCTTTCAACCGTCCAGGGAGAAGTTCTGAGAAGCACGAACAAATTGCAAGAGCTCATCAAGCAAGGCTTAGAGACATGCCGCGTTACTTTCCTAGTTTTGGATGGTCTTGACGAATGTCCAAAGGAAGAGATACTATCCCCCACTACTTAAAGAATCACACCACTTAAAGCATAGCACAAAAAACCACCGCTCCATACAAACCCTACCATTTTATTTGCACCGCATTTTGGCGTAATGAATCCATTCGCGAGAAAAAAAACCCGTGGTGTATTGTTTTTTATGTGGTGTCTTATCCTGGGCCATTTTTCTTCTGACTTTGTGTGTATTATGGGGGTTTCAAGATATTGAAAAATTTGCATTTCTTGCTTTCTTATTCTTTAACTCTTGTAAAGTTAAGAAGGCTCTCTATATAGTTTATGCGCGTAAAATATCTCCAAAATGGGCCGCTATGTTTATACCGAAAAAGACGTTATTGATGCTATATTTGATATTACTGAAGGTTCTTTATTACAATACCAGGCCTCCGATAAGTACGGGGTGCCTTAACCTATCCTCTCTAAAAGACTTTCTGGCCAGAAGAGCAGGAAAGAGTCTACCTACCCTCACCAACGTGTTTCTACGAGTCAGGAGGACCGCCTCGTTCGTTGGCTTCTGCGGCAGGAATCCTTAGGCTACGCTCTCACATATAGCCAACTTCGAAGCTGCGTCGAAGCCCTCTTCTATCAACAGGGAGATAATAAGCTACTAGGTAAAAACTAGACTGCTAGGTTCATCAAGCGTCATTCAAAATTATCTACCAAGCTTAGAAAACGCTAAGAAGCTGCCAGATTTAACGGATTTATCCTAAAGGCAGTTAATTAGTATTTTAATATCTAGGAGAACGAGTATAGCTAGATTAAGCCTAAAAATACAATTAATATGGATAAGGGCGGCATAATGGCAGGTTTCGGTAAGTCCTCTATAAGTTCCCTATAGGTTTTTGTACGCCATAACTAATTGGTTGTCTATAAGGCTTGGATAATCTTGTAATTAGGAGTTCTAACCTAAAGAAGAAGGCATTATTAAAAGGCATCTAGTCGCGCACCTGGACTTTGTTTATTGAGGCTGTTACTGCAACTAGCTGTGCTTTAAAGCTGGGAATTATCTTTAAAGGAAAAGAGCTGCAGAAATAGTGGTTTCTGAATGAATTCGAATTAATAGCAGACTGGCACTACATTACATCCCCGAACGGCTAGACCGACAACTATATAGCTCTCGAATAGTTAAAAGACGTCTATTTACCCTAAATGGAGCCTTGTGATATATTGGATGCGAGACTCATTATCCTTGACGGTCACAGGAGCTATGCATAGGTAAGCATTTTGGTGTTTTTGCCGCAGAGTTACCCGCTATAGGGCCATTAACAAGCAGTTAGGACGAATAGATGGCGACATGCTTTCTAAACAACATCTACTACTATTACCTACCAGCATATTATTCCCATGGTTTGCAGCTATTAGATAATGGAATTTTTAATGTCATTAAAGGTATATACCAGAAAGAACTCCAAAAGCTGGCTAGTTTAACCAATTCGGCGCCAGTTAACAAAGTCAACTTTATCCAGGCATACGCAAAAGCCAGGGAGGCAGGCATAAGGAAAGATATTATCTTATCCAGCTAGAGGTTTACTAGAAATTGGCCAATAAATCAGTACAAAGCTCTAGCACATCTAGAAATTCAGCCAAATAAAGAAAAACTACTAAAAGAGTTCAAGACGCCAAGCCCTCCTTAACTACACTCAAATAACACGCCAAAAACAAGCCAGCAAGTAAGGAATATGGCCAAACACTAAAGTCAACTAACCAGGCAAAAGTACAGTAAGATCGCAAAGGGGTTAGAAGCTTTAGAGATAAAGGTAGCCATTCAGAATAAGCAGATTGCTGGCCTCAAAGAGCAGATAGCCCAGGTGCGGCAAGAAAGGAAAAGGAAAGCAATACCAAACCCAAACCGACAATTCATAACTCTAGCAGAGGCTCTAGCAACTAGGAAAGCTCTTCATAACTTAAAGGAGGCAGAAATAGAGGTAGACATAGATAAAGAGGTCGAGGACGTAATTAAGGTAGGTATTAGGTCAGAGGACAAATATAAGGACTTTACGGTCATAACAAAGCACTACCAGCGAACATAAAGCAGTCAGGAGGTCAAAAAACCACGCAGACAGTAAAATTCAAGCAATTATCTATAGAAAATACGAGCGGCTTTATTTTTAATAGACAAGGTAGTTGGTTTCTGCGTGCATTAAATATTGGATTTTGTATAGGGCGATAATTTTTTATGCTATGCTTTAAGTAGTGTAATTCTTTAAGTGGTGGGGGATGGTAGAGAAGACCGTAGAATGGCTTCTTTCACTAGCCTTTGAGAAGTCTGATGCGCCGAATTTGCGAATCATCTTCTCCAGTCAACGAGATGGGGTGTCGGATGTACTTCTCAAGTCACACCCATCGATATCGCTGGAGACATCTGCACACGCTGAGGACATTCGTCGGTATTGTGTGGAGTTCTCCAAACAGATACAGCAGAAATTTAGACTATCTCAGAAGGAACAGGACAACATCTTGTCCAAGGTTGTTGGTGGGTCAAAAGGTTGTCAGCCCTTGGGAAGTCTACACTTTGATCTGAAAGGACTGACCTGGCCATAGGCATGTTTCTCTACGCTCGGGTCGTCCTCAACAATTTGCTCAATCAGGTCACGCTCTCCGATCTAAACAAGGAGGTCCACCCCGACACGTTTCCCCGAGGAATCGAAGATGCGTGAGTTTATCAGCTCTCCAAATACATAGTCCAACACTGACTGTGTCAATAATTCAGATACAGTCGAGTTGTCGCGCGTGTCCTGGTAGAAGGGCATCCCACAAGGCCGCATGCACTTAAACTACTTGGCTTGCTCATTAGTGGTCAAAGACTACTTCGATGGCGAGAAGTACAGGCTTTCTTTTGCATTGACCCAATACAAGGTGAAGCTCACTACGACAATGATCGTTTGCGAGTGAGCAGTAAAGAACTCTGCGGATCTCTTGTCGACACAGGCCGCGTTCTAGGGGAGATCTCTATGTCAGAAGAAACGATCCAAATTGTTCATCCCACAGCTCAAAGGTCAGTATCATGTCCACCAAAGAGCCGTGCGAACAGAATGAAATAACCCCGCTCTAGGTACCTGATTGAACGCCATCTTATCATGACAAGTTTGGAGCATGCCAATATGTCTCTATTCTGCTCTCAGTACCTCGTTTCGAAACCATTTTCAGCTGGTGCTGACCGGCAAGCTATCATGTCTTACGCGAAGACCGGTAGCTATTCTTTTCTGGATTATGCGGTGCAGCATTGGTATGACCATGCTAAATTCTGTATCAACTCCATCGAGAGCCTCGAACCGTCTCTTGTTGATAGTGTTATCAAATCTTTGGCAACCTTTCTCAACTCATATGGACACAAGGTGACAAACACCCACCATCACAATACGGGCCATGACCGGGAAGTGATCAATATCTTCCAGAGTCTTGCCGCAGATGGGTACCAGCGAAGCAAGCATCTACGCATTGAACTAAGAACAAGGCTCATTCGCCAACAACTCGAAGAGCTATACGAAAAAGGCTTTCATTCTCAACAAAGTGTTATACTTGACCTCTACGGACCTAAACAAAGGTTAAAATGCCCCAAGCCTTGGTGTTCCTTCTTCATGGGGAGCTTCCAAACCGTCGAGGAACGAGAAAAGCACGTTAGGCGCCACGAGCGCCCCTTCTACTGTCCTGTGGAAGGCTGCTTTGCGTCGAAACTTGGGTTTGAATCAGCTTCGCTTCTTGAACAGCACCAGACCTCCCAACACTCAAAGACTACCGACGAACTCAGGTTTCCGACATTGAAACCGAAGATTACCAAGGATCTCAGATCAGCTGCTAAGTCTGGAAATGTCGAAGCTGTGAAGTCAATTCTAAACGACGCGACGAAGTATGCTTCTCCTAAGATTATAAATACTTCTTTGTCTCTTGCGGCTGAAAATGGTCATGCAGAAGTGTGCAAGTTGGTATTGTCACGTGGGGAAGCAGACGTAAATCACATTAGACAGAACATGACTCCACTCGAGTTCGCCGTCCGTTCTGGACACCTGGATGTAGTCAGCCTGCTCTTGGCTCAGCCAAATATCAATGGTTGGAACATATTCTACACTGCATGCTTGATAGGAAGGTTTGACATGGCCAGATTGATATTCGAAACTGTCGGCTGTGAAGAAACTGAAAAGCACCTGATTATGGCCCACTCCATTCAGAGTGGCAACTTGACGTTAATCCAGTACCTTATTGAAAATGGATTTAGAGAGTACGTTCCGGAAATTTTGGACATCAAGGGCATTCTTGAGAATCAGGATAGCGGCGAAATTCTCGAATTGCTCTTGAACACGGGGTGTCCCATTCTTGAGGTATCTGATGTCGAGTATACCATTCAGGCCGGGTACATCAATGAAGCAAAAATGTTGTTATCATATAAGGAGTTACATCTCTCCAGAGGTGACAAAACTAAGCTCATTGCATTAGCGAGGCAACAGGGTTCTGATGGCTTGATAGACCTCATTCAGAAGGTTGAGCCTTTTGACCGGTATCATTGGTAAGCAAGACTTTTCCGTAAATGACATTAACAAGATCAGAAGTAATAGTTTTAACAAATATAGGGGCGGTTTCCCTGCAAAGAGCCCGAGTGTGGATTCTCAGTGACCAGGTATTCGACCGAGGAGGCTCTCCAGCAGCATATATACGACGAGCGCACAAAACCACTGGAAGACCC
This sequence comes from Fusarium austroafricanum, assembly GCA_012932025.1. Lineage (NCBI taxonomy): Eukaryota > Fungi > Ascomycota > Sordariomycetes > Hypocreales > Nectriaceae > Fusarium > Fusarium austroafricanum. Next base: position 44,626 of record JAADJG010000114.1, on the reverse strand, counting down.
ATTGAAGTTCGCACAAGCGAACCTGGCTTTGGCCTTAGGACTTGAGCCAGACGGAACAAAAAAGAAAGAGTCGTAGGCAGAAGGTGATAGAATCCCTTACCGCTCTATTTAGTGCCTAGACATCCCTGAATATTATCTTGCAATATAGTTTCTGTTTTATACAGATACTTACCTACAGTCAAGCCGAAGATTACTTGAATTTTACAATTAAAGCTTAGAAGTGCCTTAATATCCAGAAGGTTGACGCTGGTAACCCCGATATTGGAACTAATAATAGCTGCCAGATTGGCACCTATGAGTTTCAGTGCTCATTTTTAGTTGACGGCATACCATATCTATAGTTTAAGCCAGAGTAACAGGCACAGATTCTTTACGATAAAAAGACATGTAATGAAACTCATAAATCGCGACACAAAATATACTTTTAATGAGTGAAATTTACATATTCCACTGGTAATAGTAATTACCCGTACTGATATTCCCCTAAGGCTAACTTCTGGGTATCTATTTAGTAGAGCCGGCCTTCATCAATACGTCTTAAAGTCGACGCAATGAGTTACGGCCCGGCCCGTTCTCACAGTCAAGCTGGGATTTAGCCGCAATCCTTATTTCGGAAGGTGATCAGGTTTGCATATGCCGCCCCATCCAACAACCTAGAATGATCCTATCACAATCTTGAGTGGGCCCATCTACGCCCTGTCACGACATCACACGACACTTCATTTCCCAAACTGTATTAACGGGATTCCGCTTCGGCTGCCTCTTTTTATATGGCGTTGATGATCTGAGGCTCAGCTTGATCAAGACACATAAGTCAAAGGTTCGGATCTGAGTCTTTCCGGAAGATACTGCAGTAAACCCTCCGCTATCTTCACGTGAAAAGGGCCAGGTGGTTTCTGGGCCCAGTTACAGTCTGGGTCTCCATATAGGCCAGGGGCAATCTGAGTGGATACGATGCTGAATATTCATGTTATCTCGCGGCACAGTTTCAGCTCTACCAAGTTGATCAAGGATCATTATCAATCGGGCTAAGATTGCGAGCAGATCATGTTGAAGGTCAAAAAAAGCAGGAGACTCCGATGCCGCCTCATCTCCGCTGCGGATAGATCCTAGTCTGCAGTCAGGCCAGAAAAGCTTGAAAATGACAGCTGAGCCTCACTTACGTCATGGCTGAAACAAAAGCTGGCCATTCTCAGGAGACTTCAACATGATTGGACGTATTCTTACCTACTACATGCAGAGGCTTCATCTTACATATCACTGATTCTGCCTGTTGATTTCTCGCTCTTTTATAATGACTTTTAGCGAGATAGGCGCCGTCACACAAACCCTTGACCTGATCCGCGCTATCCTCGTATTTCTCCCCACCCAAAAGGAAACAAGATCCACAACGCAGCCATCGGATAGCTTGGTCGTGAGAGAAGAGGTAACAAGGAATACCGATACTGTGTTGACGTCCTGAACGTTTTAGTTTTCTAGATCTCAGAGATCCATGCTCAGCATTCAACACTCAATAATATTAGTAGAAGAGAAGTTGCATTATATTGCTAGGTTGAAGCTGAAGTCTTTGCTCAACCTTTATTAATATTCTGACCGGTTGGATGCCTAGCTAGCTATCCTTCCCAACTTGAAGTACGTGGTTTCTATTACGGGATGGATGGGAAACAATCTGACTTGTATACGGGGCGACAATTGTGGCAGTTTAATGATTTCTCACAAGGTGGCTTTCTTTTGAGGTATCATGCAGCTTTGCCTTGATCGACGTGGTCACACGGAAGGAATTCCGTAGAAAGGCCGTTTCATCGATCTTCCTTTGTACTCTGTCGCTATCAAATTCACTGACAGTCTTTCCTTAGGCGTTATCGAGGGGAGATATAATTTTCGCTCTGGTTTAATATTGTTAATTGCCCGTGACAAAGATGATTATTACTGTCATTAACAACTGTATAATATTGGTTTTTGCATATTTGTATAAATTATTGGCATATACAGTTTATACATACATTCTTGAGTAGTGAGTACGGTCTTTGATCGGCTTCAACCAATTCAATCAAGTCCGGAACATATTGCTCACTGATATTAGCCAGGATAACCCGGTATATAGTTCCATCACGGCATATCAGCTTGTGATATAAGCTTTGGTGAACTAAGAGACTTCGAGCCTGAACATTTATGAAGAACACATCCATTAAGGCAAATCAACCTTCTGAAATACCCTAGAGAAGATAAAGAGACAACTCTATATAATGCACTACGACATGGTTCAAGTTGCTGAACGGTATCTGGTGCAACATATATTCTACGTTTAAAAAAGGTAATCAGAGACCTTGGACAGAATATGATAATACATAATAAACTTAGACTATATTATTACAACTTTCAGGATTAATTATTATGTTTCGAATAACATCTTCCGACGGACCGATATTCAGTGGGGCAAGCTTGACTTGGTGGATCTGGTTGATCTGCCAGATCTCAAGGATGTCTGTCAGATCATGCTGCGATCGACAACCGGGAGGACTCGTCAGGTCATTAGCGGCAAGTCAGTGCGGCAAGTATTCGTGTGTGATTTCTCAACCTCTCTTATTTCCAGACCACGGCGTAGTAGGGTCTAAGTCCACGATGTTAACAGCGAAGGAGCCCAAGTTGGATGTGAGACTTGCAATTTTAGCGCGATACATCCATTAATCAGACCTTTGCTATATGAGCACTGACATGTGTCAAATCTAGTCAGCTCTAATGTCGGTAGTGAACCTCGATATTGACTTCTTGCCGTGCTGAGGTCTAAAATCTAATTATTGGTTAACTAACCGATTTGGTGTTGTTCTTGGATTATCCCAAGCCAATACTCTATATTCTGACATTCTGATTTTGATCTGCCAAGCCCAGTTCAAAGAGCGGCAAAGACGATTAGTATCAACGTGTCGGAAGTCGCCTGGCCATCGACCTGAGACGATCCAAGCCATAAAACTTCTCAACAAAATCACTGAGTTTAATGAGATGTTGGCTCCTCGGGCGGATCCGTCATCGCTGATGAGGTGGCAAACCCGGTCTAAGGCTACCCAGTGTACATGCATTGTAGTGGGCTCGTGACTTGTACGAGGTGGTATCGTGAGAAAGCGAAATCACAGTGGAGTATCGGAGGCTGAAATCTGCTCCTCGGAGATAATCCATTCATAGTTATTGGGCTAAACACCAACCCCGCATACCAGGCTTCAAGCTACAGGAACCAACAAGGCATTCATTCAATTCAATAAGTCATCTATTTTTCGCAATGATATTCCTCTTCCTCCACTGGAGACCATCCTGCATGTTAATTGCAGCCTTGCCTCCTCAAAAACAACGAACAGGGCTGCTATGTAGTATCTACCAACGGCTTACCATTGCTACGGTATGATCATGCTCATCTTTTCCGCCCGTATCATCTCCGCTGGTCCATCGATCAACTAATCTTATTTCAACCCCTTGTATCTCACGTTTGCTTTTTGCCCACCATTAGAGCTTCTTCCCTTTTCCTATTTTGATGCCTGATCGACTGAAAATAACGAGTAATATTTCTTAACGTGTTCATCTGTAACTATACGAGTTATGCTTGAGACAATTCGGGTTCCTATGCAGTTGATCACAATGGCTTGGCTAGTATGATTGTTTTTGTCAAAAGTTGGGTCCAACAAAGAATTCTCTTGGCATACTAACAGGGGCATTATGGACTGATGCATCATGATGATTCATACCGCTAGGTCACGATCACAAGATCCGGACGAATCAGAACAGCACCATGACAAAAACAAGATTCTGCATCTTGGGTGATATCTGAGGCCTGACAACAAGGCCGACAACAAGGCTTCCATCACACTCGGAAATTCGGAATGAACTCCTGTTGTGCTACTATTCTATCACACCGATTCATAGCTTGCCAAGTTTGTCTCTGCTACACAATCAAGCCACAAGGCTGAGGTATTGATGATCTCAATACGACCTTGTGATATGGGAAACTATCTTGATATCGATTTCTGCACACCGCATTAAGAACATGACAATTCATGTCGTCGATCTTTCGATAGTCGGCTTATAGTGCTGATAGCATAAAGGCGAAGAGCTATAGTCTAATACTAGAGGAAAAGATCATCGGAAAATTCAATAGTGTAAAACAAGTGGCTGGGCAGGTGTTTTATTCCCATTGGATCCCTCTGCTGTGCCGTTGTTGTGCCGTTGTTGTGCCGTTGATTGGGGAAGGTCTATCAGATCCTAGTCGTAGCCCAACGACCATATCGTAAGGCTGTTGGGCAATCGTAGTGTCATACAAACTCCGTTAAAAGACGGAGCCTTCTCTTATAAGAAAGTAAATCGCAGATCTGCTGCTTTTCAGCGCCCTTTGTCAACAGGGCTATCTGAGACATACATACATCCAACGACCTTTCGCACACATATGTAGCAGGGATAAAACGCATGCATGTCAGTCTCAAGCGCTTGGACTTGAAAGTTGCTTCTCGGAATGGATCTATCCACTTCCGCTCTAGCCCAACAAAGCCTGATTAGACCTACCTGTCGGCAATTAGGAGGAGTTTAACCAGGAAAAGAAGCGATCAACCGCAAAAACCTCATATTTTGTAATTGCGTGAGAACGTAAAGACAAAAATAGTTGATGGTTCAGAGTAAAACGCCATCCATGTGCAACGCTCTCTGCCGGACCTTTTGTTGGCCTTTGCATTTCTCTGCACACGTATTCTCAGCTACTTTGCCCCTGAAGCTTTAGTGTTATGTAAGAGGCTGCTTTTAGAACAAGTAAAGATCTTCCCTGCAAGCCACCGGGCTGAGACTTCCGGCTTTTGGGCCCAATGAAAACTCGGCCCTCAGCCTCCCCGTCCACAGTTACCGGACCATCGGCGGGCTAAACCTGCTCCTCTGCCGATCGCCGCATCATCCCAAACGGTAATTAGCTTGACTCAACTAAGACACAACCGCCAGGAACGCGTAGTTGGGTGTGGCTGTCTCAGTTGTCGAGGACAGGGCCCCATTGTTACGGGCCAAGAAAAAAAGCAATATGCTAAATTACTGTAACTGTACTTTAACCCCATGATGCTGCAGACCGGAGCCGCTCCTTTGACCCATAACGCTAGGACCAGGACAGACAAATCAGGGCGCTTGATGCGGGTGATTCAGTGTCGTTGACGACGTGGCTATCCCAGAACCCTTGTGCCGCACACAAGCAGTCCACTACACTCAATGTCTATGCTGTGTATTTTGTTTGTTGCCTTCAGCTTGCCTTGTTTGTCATATGCTATGTACTCGTACAACAGGTTTGACAACAGGGTTGTTGTTTTCTAGGGCCTCATGGATCTCTGCGGTTAGCCGCGGCAACCAAGGAATACTCAGGGAAATGATTCCATCATGATGTGATGATTTGCCGCGGAGCCAACGTTCCGGTGTTGTCGGTATTCTCTCTTCTCTCTTCTCTAATTTAACTGTAGATATCTACCCTGTACTGCAAACTATTTCTGGAGGATTTTTGAGGCGGATTCCCCATAATGTGTGCGGGCGGTTATCACGATAGCGGAGCTAGCCGTGGGTACTGTGTTCAAGGATTCCCAGGCCATTTCACCCGATCATCCCAGTAGAATCGGCAGTTAGAGTCGTACTATTATGAAAAAGTTTATTGAAACAAACCTACATCCCTGCAAATAATCGGGGTAGCAATATGATCTGAGAAAAAGCTGCATGGATCACTGCTCGTCCCGGTCAGGAACCGAGTGCAAAGAGACGATCGCAGAGCAAGCCCAAGCACCACTGCAGCTCTCAGTTGAGCCCCACTACCCTCTGCAGTGATCGCCGTGCGACTTGCATCTCCAGGATACCTCAGCTTGTCGTCTGTGTGATGGCTGAGCTTCCATCGTCATGTTGTATTATGGCTTGGAGCAATCTTGTTCTGCCAAGGGATACGTACATGCATGCGTTGGATGGGATGGCTTCCCTTGAGCAGGGTAATAGGTGAGCAGGGCAAATTTGGTGAGAACTCTCAAGTATAAAGAGGCAGCTCTCTTCCCTCCCAAACTCGAATTCCTCATCAGCACTCAACAGCCTCTTCAACAGCATCCTCAAGCAACTCCAACACTTCAATCACTCAAAAACCAACTCCTTCACTTTCAACTCCATCCAAAATGCAGTTCTCCACCATCGCTTCCATCTTCGCCATGGCCTCCGTTGCCATCGCTGCTCCCGCTCCTGGAGCTGGCCACGAGAAGGCCCCTCTTGTTGTGCGCACTGGCGGCTCCAACAACCAGCCTGTGTGCTCTGCTCAGAGCCAGCAGGTTTGCTGCCAGGGACTCAGCTGTGTCCTTCAGGTTCTCGGCAATGGCTGCTCCAACACTGCCTACTGCTGCGAGAGCAACGGCAATGTAAGATTCTTCTTGAGAAACGCAGTAGCAAATCAGTTACTAACATCAGCAGGGCGGTCTCATCAACCTCAACCTCCTCAACTGCGCCAAGCTCCTCTAAAGGACCAGCTTCACAATGGTCTACTAGCTCAACGAGCTACAGTATCAGGATTAGTGCGATTATTTGAAGGGTTGGATATTGGGCACATATGGTGCAGAGGATGATCGGAGAAAGTCTGAGCCAACTACTCCGAATGTTAATAGCTAGTGTTGATGTTTGTATCTACTTCGATGGCCTTGCTACTGAGGTCCAATATACATACAGGGGTTTTATATACTTCATCTTGCCACTACTGTGATCTTATCTTATCGGTCTTGAGACAATCAGAGTCACTTAAGTAGAAAGCTCTCTCTCTCTATACCTCAGATATTATACAATGTACTATGCAGTACCTACTTTAGATTACACCGACTTGTGTTTGAAGAAACCTGATGCGTTGGTCGTGCTGTACAGCCCTGACCTTGCTAAGGACATATTACTTTCAAGCACTTGGAGTAGATTCTCTCAACCTCCACCTAACAAACTTTAGATGAATATTAAGAATACGAGGTACATGGTTTGGCTTTGGGGCAAAATAATATTTCAAGTTGCCTCTTAAGCTATGATACTATCTTGTCTCATGAGTTCAATAAGGTAACATATCTAGAATGCTCTCTTTGTATTAGACGTCATGACCAATGCACGTCCTTCTTCATCAGTACATTTTTATCTGATCCAAGATTGACCAAGATGACACAATATACTTCTAGTATGTACTTTCCAGTAAATCCTGTTAATATCCAAGGAAAAAACTTCAGACGAATGTTGAATGCTGAGAATACGAGATATATGCTTTGACTTTGAGGCAAAATGATACCCTGAGCTGATGCCAAGGCCTAAAGCAAGGCTGTAATGAATGAAACATTGACATGACGCTTAGATATACCTGCTCCCTTTATTACAACCCTGTTCCCAACTTTTGCCACTTGCGTATACATCAATGTTTCATCGTGCCAAGTTAATACCACTTCGGATGCCACGGGCACTTTAAAAGTAAATTTACGACGGCTGACTGGGACATCCCTGGTAAGACAGCGACCCATGCATGATCAACAACAAGTTAGATAAATTAAGTTATTTACCTGCTAATCTTATTCTAGAGAAGCAAGTGTACATTTTGGAAACTATTCAGGTCGTATCCATGCTCGAATAGATCATTCCAGGCTGTGTCGATGCTCGGCGTGGGATATTCTGGCCGAACCGGGTTCTGGCTTTTGACTCCGAACCATGACATAAACTCGGTATCTATTTCTCCCTCGGCTGAAGAACTGTTATCGAAGATGGCTAGTGTTGCATTGCCTAATCTTCGGATAATCTGCGTACTCCGTTCTCCAACTGTCTTGCCGTGCGATATCTTAGACAGTAATCTCACGCATGTTTCAATATTTGACTCAACGACTTCTCGCGTAAGTTCAAGTCGTACAACTGAACTCGCTCTAATAGAGTACAGCATTGTAACAGCAGCCATAAACAACGAATCCAGCGCCACAAAAGTATAGATTATCTTGTTTTTCGCATACAGGGCGTTGTAGCAGCTGATGAGGCTTATTGATGAATCAGCACACAGCCGGATGGCGTCTGCGCTGCTCACCGGTGATGCATGCGACGGCCGGTGTAGGTTGATAACGGCTTGGTGGTAGGCGATTTGGAACCACTCTGGCGTTTGATACATTGAAAGTGGCGCCAGGTATCGCGGGGCGGAGAGAAGCCATGCGTTGAGGCGGGTGTAGTGCTGTTGTCTTATTGCATCGAGGTTTGTGCTTTCGAGATTGGTACCGCCTGCTGAGTGAAGTGCTGAGTAAATGCCCGCATTTATTTGTCGGAGTTCAACAATATGACGGAATGCAGACATGTCTCTGACGTCGGGGAGTATATTAGCAATGGCTTGCTCTGCTGGTCCTGCAATTTGTTCGTCCGTGAGAATCAATGGAAGCGGTACTGTGATATCAGCATCCTGAATACCCAAAGGTCGCCCAAGAGATATTGATACACTCCGATCCATTGTATAGAGACTCCAGAACAGTCGTTTTCGCATCTCGGCATCCATCAGAGTCTTATTAGCGAGACTCTCCTCCCGATGCATGTCGATCCCAACTGCAAGCCTCAAGGCCATTCCAACCGTGTACCACAAATTCACCATCTGCGGTTCATTACTACCGAACAAGCAAAGCAAAGATAGACATTTTATGCAATCAATGTCTTCTGCTTGAAGCACCGCGTCAAGATCGCGCGCAGCTGCCTCGAAGAAAAACTCATGCGATACCGGCGTATCAGAACTAATTCGCGCTTTTTCTGAAGCTCCAATCGCAAGTACCATGTGTACTTCAAAAGCGGACAATCTGTTCCGGGTCTGACCGTTGCAGTACGGTATATAATGCTGCTCCATAAACGTTGGTCGATGCAAAACCGGGTATTGCGGCCACCTGCGATCGAAAAATACATCTATCAGACTGAGGCCGTCCCGGTGAAGCGAGAAGGTATTGGACGTGGCTGTCGGAGGCGTCTCACTGGCTGATAATCCATGCCACAACTGCCAAGGCCCCGTCATGAAACCATTCTCGGAAGCGCCATTATGACCCAATCCTCGAAAAGTTGGCAGAAGCATACGCCCAACATATCCCCTCTCCAAAGACGCTACCGAGCCATCGGGTTCTTGGCGATCATTAGCAGGTCTAAGCTGCATATGACTCTCCTGAGAGCGCGCCTCGGATGGCAGTCTCGATTGCATGGCTAGTTGAGTCTGGAGTTCATTGACACGATCTTTGAGACGCTCGACTTGGCCTCGGAGATGGTCGCATTCGCATTCCCTGTCCATTTTCACCACGAGACGATCTGAGGGAACACAAGGGACATTTGCAGCAGCACAAGACCCGCAAACGGGATGTCTGCCGTCACACTTTACACTCGGTCAGTAAGCCTGGCGTACACCCGCTGTACACCCGCTTGGTGGTATGGTAAATAACGTACTTTTTGTTTTCTCCTGCGACATCTCTGGCAGGCCGCCGAAATCCTCTTAAGCCCGCGCCTCGGCGATCTTATGCGATCAGTGTCTCGGTCAGAATGTGTGTCGTAGCCAGCTGAAGCTGACTCAAAGACAGTTGGAAGCTCTCCGTCATCAGTAGCAGACATTTTTCTTCTTTTTTTTTTTTTTTTGAGGTGTCGGTTTTGAGGGATGAAACTTGAAGAGTCAATGATGACCCCCACTATGGAAGTTATCGATAAGCAAGGGGATCAATCTCCGATTCAATGCCGGCATAGCCGAGGTGGATCTGATGAAAATCGGCCCTTATGGCCGGCCTTATCTCGTATCTCGTGATATAAGAGCCTCATCGTCTTGTAATCATGCTGAGAGGATATAAATAATTGGTGTCTACGTTTTCTCTGCTGTTTCGCGGCTTGTTCTCCTTGGAAAATTACCTTCTCTGGATGTCAAGTTCCGAGCACCGGGGTTATCTTGCGCCTCTCGACGCATTTATTGTCCCAGCCAGCTTGATTGACAAGATGCATTAGCTGTAATAAGCTAAGTTCATTTCGTAGACCGATAGTTTATTCTGACAGCTTGTCGTTTGACATGGATAATAAGGCCGATATGTTTGATGAATGGTTCTAGAAGTAATTTCTTTCTAGATAATCACATCATTTTTGGGTGGACCATTGCATAAAGAAGAAGCGTACTGAAAGCCCAATAAAATACAACAGACTATTTTCGCATTTAATTTCATTACAACAGACGTTCTTATGACGCTTTATCGCTTTCCAGTGCTGATAAATTGCAAATATTATTCAACTCTAGGGTACGTGGGCTCCGCAGAGATATGGCCTACGTCATTCATCTCTGAATGATCTGACAAAGAGCCAACAAACATAAACCAACGCTCAGCGTGTCTAAGAAATAAAATAAAATAATTATACCAATAATTCATACTCCAACACGAAAAAAGACATACGTCCATGAAGGCGACTCAAAGACCACTGCAGGAGGCAAGTCAGCCAATCGGACTCCTCGGTGTTCGGCTAGTGGCGTCTCAGTGGCTCTCTCAACATGGTAACGCTCTGCTTTCTCGCTTCAGGACCATCAACCAGTGAAACCCCAGTTCCCTTACCCCGCAAACTTCACTATCAGTGCCCTCCATCAGCGGACCTTAGCTTATCAACTGACGGAATGCCGTCGGAACGCGGTCCCTCAGCCATCATAACCCTTATCTTCACCAAGACCCTCCACCGACCTAACCTCCACTAACACATCATCGCAAACATCACATTCAAAATGCCTCGTCCAATTGTCCCAGCGCATCAACGACAAAGAGCTGCAGAGGCGTGCAATTTATGCCGCGAGACGAAAAAGAGATGTAGCGGTTCTGCGCCGTGTACTCAATGCGTGCGACGGGGCTTGGAGGGTCAATGTTTTATTACCTACGCGCCCAGAGGGTCGAGAACGAGGGCGCGGGCTGAGGCTGCGAGAGCTGCTGCTGCTGCGGGGGTGAACTCAACGACGACGGAACAGATGAGTACGAGTTCGGTTCAGAGTAGTCAGCTGAATGAGACGGATGAAGGGTATAGACCGCTGTCGCCGTCGCATTCGCAGCAGGATGATGAGAAGGACAGTCAAGAGGCGTCGGCTACGAATCCACCACGGATGCTGTTGAACTCAAGGGGCGAGCGAGGTAAGAGAGCCAATTCAATTTATGTGTCAATAACTTACTTATTTTTAGTTTATATCGGAGGCGCTGCGTCAATCTCATTTCTTCAGATCGTGCGGAATTTGGTATCGCAACAAATCGGACCCTCTGCATTTTCTCACAATGAGAAGAGCGACACAATGCTTGAGATTGAGTCGCCAACGGCCACGACAAATGATGAGACCAACGCCATGAGATTAAGTCCGGAGCAAAAACAACAATATTTAAGGTCTTATTACGTAGTGGTATGTTTATACCAACAATTCTCAATTGCATACTAACACTCCCAGACTGAAGCGTTAATTCACGTCTTCGACGCGCCAGAACTCGAAACCCTCCTCAATCTCAACGACGAAGGATACTCCCCATCACCCAATATATCACCCTTAAAACAAGCCTCAATCGACCTCGTAATTGCAATCGGGGCCCAATGCGAGTCCCTCTCCAGCGCGCGAACAATAGGCCAAGCATATTTCCGCCGCGCACGCAGCCAAGCGTTCGTCGGGTTTCTCGAAGACCCTGATTTAGATATGGTTCGAACATTTCTCCTCATGGCGTTTTTCATGCTTGGGGAGTGCAGAAGAAATGCGGCGTTTATGTATCTTGGTGTTGCGGCGAAAGCGGCGCTTGCGTTGGGGTTGCATAGTAGGGAGAGTTATGCTGCGAAGCCTGGGCCAGAAGATCAGTCTAAGTAAGTTTAAGCTTGTTGAGTGTTGGGTTGGGTTAAACTAACTGGTTTAGACTACGGGTGTGGATGAGTGTGTGTATCCTCGATAAGCTTGTTAACTCACTTTTGGGCCGACCCTCCGCATCTGCTCAGATTCGATCGGCGGATAGCAAATTAGACGATGTTGCGCAGGTTGGCGATAGTATTACCGAACATTTAATGGCCTCCAATAAAGTCTCGACGATTATCAACGACATAACGGATACGTTGTACGACCAGAAGAAGGTTACAACACCAATAGTCGAGCAGTTCCTACAAGATATTGAACGCTGGAAACGAGAACTTCCTGCGTCTGTCAAGATTCCCACTGGGGATCCAAGTCCGGGAACAGTAACTCAGCAACACGGCGCCATTGCAAAAGTTTATGTTTCTTGTTTGTATTATTTGGCTGTTATGCTGGTTTCTAGACCTTTTTTGGTGTCTGCACTTACATCAAAGGGTCTTGGAAAGGGAGCGCATTCACAACTTGCTGCAGCTTGTCTTGACGCTGCCATGTACTTGTCGCAAACATGCTCTGAGGCTCTGAATGCTGGTTTGTTACAGGGAAATATGTGCATTATGAAGTAAGTCACTCAACATGTACTACCAGTTCTACTTTCTAACTGTCATCTCTTAGGGCTCTTGTCTTTGCATCGGGACTGGTTCTGGGGCTAGAGATATTCGCCAAATACCCCGTTGAATCCGATATCAACAACGCGTTCCAAGGTGCAAAGGACGTCCTAAGACATCTGGCAACTCAAAGCCCTCAAGCAGCACATTATCTCGATATTCTCACAACATTATCCGGCGCCATCGACAAACGACGATCAAATGAAGCATCTACTGGAAGAAGCCGATATGTATCTAAGCTGTTCAGTTTGGATACACCGGCTGAGAGTTCAGCTTCACAACCTGCTCAGGTCACGCTGGATGACATGTTTCCATTTACTCTACAGACTCCGCAGATGGGTGATGAGACGATGCAGGATTGGGTATTTCAGCAGCCAGAAGGTGGTGGTGATTTAGGCTTGGATTGGGAGACACTGAATGTTTCGCTATGGGATACCTATCCATTTTTGTCATGATTTAGCTCTATCTCTATGTAGGATAATGTATGACTGTATGACCTTAATCCCCTTCCATACTGCTGCCACTATCGTGACTCCCGACCCCTTTACCATCTCCAACTCCCGACTGTACGCCAATCCGACAGCCCCAATTGATCAGCCTGGAACCCTCGAGGCATGCTCACACGACAATCCGCAGATCCGCACTCTTGTTACCCCAACCGTGCACCCGCTATCACGGCGCAGTGCATTATCCGACACTAGCGGATATCGCACCTCTTCCGTCTAAACATCCGCTATCTCAAGATTAACCTATCGTCAAGGCGGAACTTCCGAAAATTAGCACACCCGCAAGCGGTTGAAGATTCGATAGTGGTTGCAGGCGGATATGAACACTGAGTGGCTGTTGATCCAAGGTTAGATAATGAGAGATCGTGAGCAAGCTAAATAGTGATGGTGTTCAGCCTCTGACGCTTCAATTCAATTCAATTCATCATCTCATTCAATACAATAACATCTTCTCTCCTCATCTCATCTCCCATCAGCTTCCACTATCAGCTTTTATTCTTCTTTCACACTTAAACCTTCACAATGATCAAGGACAACACAACAACCATGCCCAACTGGAAGCGCCTCAACGTCGGCGTCATCGGCGGCGGTATTGGTGGCATGTCAGTAGCCATCGCCCTCCGCCGCGCCGGCCACGAAGTCACAATCTACGAGCGCTCAGATTTCGCTGGAGAAGTCGGTGCCTCAGTGTCCTGCGCCGCCAACGGAACTCGCTGGCTTCACGAGTGGAACGTCGATGTCGCAAAGGGAGACCCCGTTGTTCTCAAGAAGCTCATCAACCGCGACTGGAAGACGGGCGAGCCTGTTAGCGTTTACGACTTGGATGACTATGAGAAGCGATGGGGTTTTGTGTATAACATGTTTCATCGTCAGTATATGCATGCTATGCTTAAGGATACTGCTATGGGTGAGGGAGAGGGTATCCCTGCCAAGTTGTTGGTCAATCACAAGTGCTCGGCTATCGATATCCCCACTGGCACTGTTACCTTCGAGAATGGAGTCACTGTCAAGCATGACTTGATCATTGGCGCTGATGGTATTGGTTCGGCTGTTCGAGGAATTCTGGGTATTCATCCTGAGAAGAAGCCCTCTGACCAGAGCTGTCTGCACTGCAACGTCACTACTGAAGAGGCTGTCAAGGCTGGTCTTGTTGATTACTCTCAAAACAGCGCCCTTGAGTACTGGGGTGGCCAAGAAGGAAAGTGGGATAAGATTGTCCTGTCTCCTTGCAACGGTGGAAAGCTTCTCTCATACTACTGCTTCTTCCCTCGAGACCAGGGCGACTACACCACTCAGGCCTGGGGATCTGAGGATCTTCCTACTGAGGACCTTCTTAAGCCCTACCCTCAACTCGATCGCCAAGTCTTTGGCCACCTTGCCATCGGAAAGGAGATTCAGCCCTGGCGCCTGTGGGTTCACAAGCCTTATCCTTACATTGCCAAGGGCAACGTCTGCCTTCTCGGAGACGCAGGTCACCCCATGATGCCCCACCAGTCTCAAGGTGCATGCATGGCCATCGAAGATGCCGCAGCTCTGGGGATCTTGTTCAGCAAGCGATACTTCAACGGAGATATCAAGCAAGCCCTTACAGTCTACGACAAGGTTCGCCTGCCCCGCGCTACTCGTGTCCAAGCAGCTGCTGCCAAGGCTGCTTACAACATCAACGAGCGAATTGGTTTCTCTGTCAATAAGGATATTTCTACATACAAGGTAGAGAACGAGAAGGAGGTCCTGACTATCGAGGAGATGAACACATATGATATGTACAAGGATATCGAGGAGAAGTTGGCTCAAGAGAAGGGTGAGAAGTATGACGGTTTTATTAACGGTCTTCCTGTGGGGTTGGAACTACCAAATGGTGTTATTGTTGGAGCTTAGGGAGTGACAGGGGAGTTTCGGGAAATATCTTAGCTTTGCATTAGTTCTTCAAAATGTTAAATGTGTTTAAACTACCCTGATCCACTACTGGCCTTGTGTACCTTGTAGATCCGTTCCTCGGAGTCCCATGACGACAGTAGCTCTTTGGAACCCTGTCTGACTATCGAGCTTCCGCTAGTTATCTCGATTATGCACCTAAAATGACTATGGTACTATGAGCTCCGACTGCCGATAGTATATGGGACTAGGAGATGGTGGACGAGGCTGCCTGATCTCCAAGTAAACCCGGTCATTGAGACGTCTCTGAGTTCTTGAGCGGTACCAACGTTTGTTCAAATTACAGTATCTGACTAGCTTCAATTAAAGGATAAGCACTTAAGTCTTGAGTATCATGTCCGCTAGTTAAATCTCATCTATAATATAGGAACCAGCCGCTGGCACTTTGATCACCTTCTCCCTGGGTCGCAGACGAAGGCTAGTTCCTCTCGAACGAAAAGCTCCCATGCCCAGTACCATACTCACTGTCTTCCAGCAAGTGGAAAATGGCCATGAAACGAGGAGTCAGCATCCTTCACTATTTAATCTATGGCAACGGTTTTAGACATGTTATTCCGAATAACATGAGCTTCTCACGCGTCCTCGACCTGCACCAGGTAGTGGTCACTTTTCCTAATTTATTGGAACAAACAATTGCATGTGTCTTAAAATCTATTGTATTATCTATTTTATTTCTTATACGCAGCGGCAGCGCCAGTATCCTATCATACGTTAACATCACATCCCTCAACTCTAGGCCTAAACTTACCAAATACACCTGGTAGAACTTAAGCCGATACTTGCCGTCAGACGCACTCTTCTCAAGCTCGGCTCTCCCAGCCCACTCAATCTCGGCCTGGCCACCATTCTTCAGCGTCAAAGCCACTGAACCATACAGCATGACTTCATCTGCACCAGACCCAAAAGGGTACACTTTTTTGAGAGTGTGTTTACGCGATGCTACTGCATCCCACATTCCTTCTCTCAGGGTGGTGATTTCTAAAGAGGTCAGCTGCTGCTGGTGTAAAGAAAGTTGCGGCACTTACCGGCGTGGCCTGAAGCTTTCTTTGATGCTAGGACAAATGTCGCGTCTTTGGCGAACATGTCTACATACTTGTCGGTTTCGCCGGGTGTGTCGGAGATGCTGTAGAAGGACTGAAGGAATTGGATAATGTGCGGTTGAACCGACTGATCCGAGGGGCTTTGCACAGAATACGACTGTTCCATTTTTGCGTTTGTTTTGGTCTTGTGATGGTTCAAAATGCGTGTCCTGAAGTTTGTGCGTCGCAGTCCTCCTCTCAAATGGTTCTCGCAGAGTTACAGTGGCTCTAGGCTTCGAGTACAGTACCCTGCTTCCGATTTCCGATAGTGGGTTTGGCCTCCGACAGTGGGCTTCGGGACTCTGACAGTGGACATCGGAGCTCTAAATAGGTGGCGCAGTGACGATCTACTACTGTACCCCGCAGATTATCGGCCCGCGGGTGAGTGCCGTTCTATATAGAGTTAGTTAGTATAGTATTAGAGGTGCATTATCCGCCCATCCAAACGGAATCAACGGAACGAACTCTATGCGACGGGTGCATTATCCGGAATGGGGTATTGGGGTTACTGCCGTGGAAATGTGCAGAAGTTTAGTTGAAGAGGGGAATATATATCGAGCTTCAACTCTGCATAAACAAATCATACTCATCATCTCAATCTCACATCTCAAGTATTTCAACTCTATAACTTCAATATGCTCGGCAAGGTTGCTCTTGAGGAAGCTTTCGCTCTCCCCCGCTTCAAGGAGCGAACAACATGGTGGGCTGGCCTCTTTGCCATTGACCCTGAGAAGCACGCTGCCGAGATCAACGATATCACGGAGCAGCGCATTAAGTACATGAACGAGCATGGCGTCGGCTACACAATTCTCTCATATACTGCACCTGGTGTGCAAGATGTCTGGGATCCCAAGGAGGCTCAGTCACTAGCAGTTGAGATCAACGACTATATCGCTGGTGCTATTAAGGATCATCCCGATCGTCTGGGTGCTTTTGCGTAAGTTCGCAGCTTCACACTGAAACTATTATAGATATACTTGCTAATAACAGTTTAGCACCCTCTCTATGCACGACCCTAAGGAAGCTGCTGAGGAGCTTCGAAGAGTTGTTACCAAGTACGGCTTCAAGGGCGCTTTGGTCAACGACACTCAACGCGCTGGCGCAGATGGAGACGATATGATCTTTTACGACGGCGAGGAGTGGGATGTCTTCTGGTCAACAGTTACAGAACTCGATGTTCCCTTCTATCTGCATCCTCGCAACCCCACAGGCTCTATTCACGAAAAGCTCTGGGCCAAGCGAAGCTGGCTCATTGGCCCTCCTCTGAGCTTTGCCCAGGGTGTCAGCCTTCACGCTCTGGGTATGGTTACCAACGGTGTTTTTGACCGACACCCCAAGCTCCAGATCGTTCTCGGCCATCTGGGCGAGCATATTCCTTTCGACATGTGGCGTATCAACCACTGGTTTGAGGATATCAAGAAGCCTCTTGGACTATCTTGCAAGAAGACTATCCGCGAGTACTTTGCGCAAAACCTTTGGATCACCACCAGTGGTCACTTCTCAACCTCAACACTGCAGTTCTGTCTTGGAGAAGTTGGAGCTGACCGCATTCTCTTCTCTATTGATTATCCCTTCGAGTCATTTTCAGATGCTTGCACATGGTATGATGGCTTGGCTATTAATGATGTTGATAAGAGGAAGATTGGAAAGGATAATGCTAAGAAGCTGTTCAAGCTTCCTCAGTTCTACCAGAGCGAGGATTGAGGATGGGAAATATGAGATAAACTCTAGCATAAAGAATATTTAGATCAACATCTGTTTCAACGCTGACACAATGAGCCTCATGACATTATTCTATTCTGTATTCAAGTCCGCTTTCGTCCAGATTTATCCAAGAGTAGTCCTAACATCCGCCTCCCTGTCGTGCACCATAAACCATATCCGCAAGCAAAGCCTACTGGCTGCAGCTTACAGCTTGGTAAGAAGCAACGAAATTCTCAGTACAGCCCAGACAGAAGAACCGCAACTGCTGCTCATGACCGCTCATCCTTACTCTCCATCATGTCATTCGGCAGCAGAGCTGTTGTGATCACACAACCCAGCATGACACCGCCAGCCAAATACAGCACACTGTTGATATCTCCCTGACCATTCTCACCATTCCGACCGTACAGATGCTGCGCAATCAAAGGACTAACAATACCAAACAATCGACCCCAGAATCCTGCAATTCCGCAAGCTGTGCCACGGACTGGGGCAGGGAAAGCTTCTGGTGTCCAACCATAGAGAACAGCGTTGAACATTGACTGGAAGAAATATTCCATAGTGAAGAGCCCTTCGTTCTTGGCTCGCGTATCGACTGTTGAGAACAAAATGATGGAGATGCCCATAAGTGCGGACGAGAGTACCATGGTCCACTTTCTTCCAATAGCTGGAATACGGTACATTGTTGCACCGACAAGTACTCCAACGATGCCAGGTGCATATGTGTAGATGTAGGCAGCGTATGTTGACTTGAGGCTGACAGATGCGGCACCATTCTTAAGAGCCAGAATACTTGGTAGGTAGAAACCTGAAACGAGTCAGCTCCGTTGCAATATTGCGGCTTTATAACTTACCAGCAACAGTGAATCCCCAGTAGTCCATGATATACGTCAACCATACCAAGATGGTGAGTCGAGCCATTTTTGCACCATCAAACAGCATCTTATACCGAGAAAGCTCAAGCTTGGCTTTCTGAGACCACGCCATGTTGAGTTGCTTCGTCCCAGCTCCCAAAGCAGGCGTAGCACTATTACCACTCCCAAGAGAACTCACCTCGGTTTGCAGCGATTCAAAGAGCTCGATAATCAGTCCGCACTGCTTCTTGTTTACCTCAGCCATGTGTTGGAGCGTCTCAATTGCTTGAGCGTCGCGGCCACGATAAACAAGGTACTTGGGAGTCTCCCGGAAGTTGAAGACAAAGAATCGAAGAATGAAGATCAAAAGAGTGATTGCGCCAATGGTGAAGAGAAGATATCGCCAGCCCATGTTATCACCACGGGAACAGCATGTCGCTGAATTGGTATTGCTGCAAGACTCCAGAGGATCAGCTTCTGAGAAATTGGGTGAACATGAGTAGACTGGGATGAAGCCAAAGGCAATGGCACTGCAAATGACGACTCCAATGGGTTGGAAGACGGAAAGACAAGCCAAGAGGAACCGTTTGTTCTGCTGAGAGTTAGTTGGTGTGCATCACTGAAAAGTTCTACAAACCTGAGGAATAAACTCGAGCGTGATTGTCGTGTCAATGGGAATGTTTCCTCCAACACCAAACCCAACAAATGCAGTCAGGACGAGAAACGTTGTGTAATTGTTGGATGCACCCAGACAAAGTCCGAATATGGATGAGATGAGACACGTCAAGTTGAATGCCCAGCGACGACCTAACAATTGTAAGTGAATGCTACAAACAGAGGAAAGGAATCTCCAGGTAGAGGACCTGTTGGGCTAACAAGCCAAGAGACAAAAGCTCATACCAATAATATCCGCCAGAAAACCCCAAACAAATGCCCCGGCTGTAAGTCCAGCATTAAAACTCGTCGAAATATTTCCCGACTGATCATCGCCAAACCCGAGCTCTTGTTGCAATGGCCCAAGCACTAGACCAAAGGCTTGAGCCCAGAGTAAATCGAGGAGATATCCAAAACCACACAGACTCCAGATATACCACTGGTATTTACCCATTCCTTGAGCATCGATCTCGCGGTTGATTAGGACGCATTTCTTCTCGTAGAGAGTTAGGCCATCGAGGTCATGCAGGGGGTTTTGCGGGCTACATCGCGCGTTTTCGATTTGTGAGGCTGGTATCGTGTCACCAGGGAGTTTTGTCGATTCTTCAGAAGCAGACATTGCAGGCTACTCTTTGCGATGTGTATTTGGGTTCGCGTGACCTCGTATTCAACGTCGGAGTGAAGAGCAGTGGAATGCAAACAACAAATACTGACAAGAATTCCCCCCATCGTTATCTATGATCTGCAAACTCGGGTCATACAAAAGACCAACCTTAATCAAGTCACCATGGGCACACACTATTATTATCGTTGATGTCATTTTGAGAGTGGTGAGACAAGGTCGGGTAGTCCTTGATTGGTCCGGAGCATCTGCTCAACCAACGGCAACACCATCCATGTCAGCAAACCCGGCTGTATTCATAGATCAATCATCTTTGTGTCGCTTTTGACCGATGGGGCATAATAGGCTATTACGGGGAGAGCGGGAGGAAAGGCAATCTGGATGAGATCGGTTTAGTTTACTTTGGGGACGCAAAAATGACGACCCAGAAACGCTCAAAAGGCGGCAAATTGAAACGGAATATCAACTTGATTCAAACTACTGAAGTAGATAGTATTAGGTTATAGATATTATTTTATTTTATTTTATTTTATTTATTACTATGAGTCCAGAAATAGTTGATTCTCGCAATTCGAGAACAAGAGGCTGATGTGCCAGCTGAGCCCTATTTAATGAACGATGCACGATCTCCTGTTTCATTAGCTTCACAAAACATATAGGTCGTTAGTATAACTATCGTCATGACTTAAAAAAATATCATCATTCTTTGCCAGCTTCTTCATCCCATCATTTCGTGATACTGCATTAGAACAGACAACATGCCTGATCTATCCAAACGCGCATATATCAAATGGGATGCAAAGGGCGTCGAGCAAGTCCCTCCAAGTGAAGCTGAAGACATCCGATCAATTGTTGATAAGATTAACGACACTCAGCGACGCTTTTATGAGCAAAATGGGCACTGCTTTGGAGGCACGCATGCACGTACACAAGAGATTGTCAAAGGAACGCTCTATGTCTCCGATAACCTTCCTCCTCACTTGAAGCAGACAGAACTCTTTTCTCAAGCTGACGAGTATCCAGTTATTTGTCGCTACAGCTCAGAGCCAAGTGATCTCAAGCCAGATGTAAGTTCTGGCCCTATCTCTTTGATCTCAACTGACATAGGCAAGGATCGTATTCCGCAACCTCGTAGCCTTGCTATGAAGATTTTCAATGTACAAGGCGAGATGTTTGAATTTGGAAAAGACTTTCTCACTCAGGATATCGAGTTCAACGGCACACCAGCCATTGATCTGGCTGATGCCAAAACCACTAAAGAGACCTTGGACCTTCGCCTCAAGTATGGTTACAATAGAAAGAGCAGGGCGAGAAAATCGAGGAGAGATCAGACAAGGAACTTCAGCAAGCACGCAACCAGGTTCCCAACATGCATCCGGAGTCGACAACATTCTACTCACAGACTGCATACCGGTTTGGCGACTACGTCATTAAGTACAATCTCGTCCCTTACAGTCAAACCCAAAAAATGCGCAGTGAAGAAACCGCCTATAAACAAGCCGATGGTATCTTACACGAATGGCTACAGGAATTCTACCGCAATAACGAAGCTAAGTATCGCTTCCAAGTACAATTACTAGAGAGCATAGAGGACCAGCCTGTTGAGTACGGCGTTGCCGAATGGGACTCTGAGAAATATCCTTGGCAAACAGTTGCAAAGCTGGGATTTCCGAAGCAAAGAAAGCTGGGATGGGGAGAGGAATAAATTCTGGGTTGACCATCTGCGGGTTGATCCGTGGCATGGCCTTGTCAGTCTTCAGCCACTCGGAAGCGCCAATAGACTTCGACGTATAGGTATGTTTTGCGAGACAAGGAATGCCTGGGTTGACAAATTATAGTGTATCCGGCTAGCAGCGCATTCCGAAGACAGTTTAATGGGAAGGAAGAAGTCAATGTCAAGAGTATTCACGAAATTCCTGGCTATTAGAATCTTAACGTTAGCAAGGTTGGATGACGTATCAGAGAATCTTGTAAATAATGAACAGAAGATAACTACTTTCTTTCTACCTAGATTTCTATACACGCTAGATTAGTAAATAAAAAGCCCCAAAAATATAGAACTTCAACTATATCATGAACATTTTCATCCATCCTTAGAAGGCTGCGTCACCCGATCAATTCACCGCGTCTGACGCGACACTATTTTCAATGCACATCGGGATTTAACTTCTTCAGATCGATCTCCCACACCAGATTGAGAATTATGTAATGTAAAAAAAACTGAGATTAGCGTGGAGACAAGATCGGTGCTAAGCCAGCTCTAAGCTCAAATCGGTGCAACCAGGGAAGGCTTTTAGGCAAGGCTGTTAATGGCCCGCTTGAGTCATTGACGTCAGCGAAAAGTCAAGCCCGTCATGACTTTGGTTGTATCGTTCATTAAATATGAAATTATCCTTGAATGTGAGAGAATTGAGCATTCTTTCTTAAGGGCTTGACAGATTATTCTTGCCGAGGAAATTATCCATGTCGCAGGAACCATTTAACACTGATATTGAGCACGACAGCGCTGCACTTATGGCTCAGAACGGAGATAATAAAGCCACAGATGGAAGAAAGAAGGTTCTTGTTGTAGGCGCTGGTGCAGCCGGGTATGTTTAACTATTACTTTTCTCGAAATGATGCTGACTGGAGATAGCATGTCTACAGCCTACCACCTATCGCAGCACCCAGACAAATTCGACGTGACTCTCATAGACGCAGTCGACTACTGCGGCGGCCAAGCATTCTCCATCCCCATCGACAAAGAACGCTATGGAGCTTCATGGTGTAACCAAGGTGTGCAGGGTGGTTCTTACATCTTCCACCATACAGTCACCATGTTCTCGCGTCAAGGTTATCGTGCAGATCCGTGCGAACTGCAAGTTTCTTTCGGAAAAGATGAAATTTTCTGGAACAATGTGTTTCCAACCCAGCTTTTGGTGAAGCATGAGAAAGAAGTGCGTCGTTTGACGACTGTCCTCAAATTCATGCGCTGGTTTGAGATTTTCTTCGCTTTGATGCCGTTGAAGCTTGTTTTTAAGCTCTTTCTGTTCTCGGAGGAATTCACCAATACCATTGCACTGCCGATGACGGCTTTGTTCCTAGGAACTGGGAATGCTACACCTGAAGTCCCCGCTATCATGTTTGAGAGGCTATGCACTTCCCCAACATATGGAATGTGGTATCCATCCGACAAAAACACCGTCGTAAGCAATAAACCGCCTATGATCGTATTTCCCAAATTCTCAGAGTTTTACGAGACTTGGAGGAAGGATCTTATCTCTCGCGGAGTCACCGTTCGTCTTTCCACAGAATTGACCGAGATTGTTCAGAGGAACAAAAAAGGCGTTGTTGTCAAGCTTAAGCCGCGGACGCCGATGCCGGATCATCACAACCCCAACGGCGGAGACCCCGATGTGCCTGTCGGTGAAGAGAAATACGATGAGCTTGTTCTCTGCTGTCTTGCTGACACGGCCAAGAAAGTCCTCGGCAAGACCGCGACTTGGAAAGAGAAGAAGGTTCTTGGCTCTGCAAAGTTCAGTGACGACATCACTATTACTCACAACGACTCTGATTACATGAAGAAGCATTACGAAAACTTCTATCGTGATGATTTGGCTGTGTCGGACATCAACGGTACGGATCAATCGGATCGGTTAGCGTTTGCAAAGACGGAGTATCGACCTATGTACTACATCAAGATGTATCCCGAAGACAAGAGCAAACTTGAGATGTGCTTTGACACTACCAACTATCAAAGCCAATTTCCTGAAAAGGTTCCCTTTGAGCGACATGTCTTCCAGACTATTTATCTCAACAACGATCGAGATAGTAAACTCTGGACCGATAATGAGATTGCTAAGGACAAAATCATTCGAAAGGACTGGTGGCATCAACTTTGTCATGGATACACTCATTATCTCTTTGTTATTCCCTGGATGATGTTTCTCCAAGCAAAGAAACACACTCGCTTCGCAGCTTCTTGGACTCTCGTCAACGCCCACGAAGTAGCCGTCATGTCCGGTATAGCCGCCGCAGTAGACCTCGGCGCAACCTACCCTGAAGATCTAGAGAACGATAAATTTGCCTTTTTGTGTTTCCGACTGTATTATCTTCTTGCTTATGGAAAATGGTACAGGAGACATTTCACGTCTAAGAAGTATTTGCGAGATCATCCTGAGAGTCAGGCTGCTGCTGATGGAAAGAGTTGGGCTACTGGGCTTTATGGTAGTGTGTACAAAGGACCTGGTGTTTCGGAGATTGAGAGGAGTGCTTGGAGGGAGGGGATCAAGAGGGGATCTAGCACCAGTAATTTGGATTAAGTGGAGACAAGAGAGAACTGTGGTTTGGACCTATGTCTTATTTCAAGTTGAATAGATATGTTATCTAAGTGTATTACAAGTAATCCATCTCTTCGTGTTTCTCTTAGTTTCATCACATGCAGTCATCTTTTAGCACGTGCTTTCGTGTGTTGGGAGTCGGGGCTTAATTCGCTGTGCCTCAAGCATGCCTGACGACGGCGTCTATTTACTTTCCTGTTCCTATTACCCCGACGGCGTTTAAATAGTTCCTAGGAGATTGAAAAACTTAAATAAGCACCTTCTATAAACTGCACAGATGTATGAAAGAGGCGTTAAGCTGTTAAACGGAAGATGGCAAGTTGATATTCCAGTCATTTCATAATGAACATCCGGCCTGACTTCGCAATCTGACGCGTCCAATACCAGACGATACTCGGACATCACGTAAAAGTCTCCTATTCGACAGCGCGCATCGAATACCGATTTGGTACTGTAGCAATACTAGAAGGATTTAATAGTTCTAGAAAAAGACCCTCTACCAATGATACTCTAGGGTATGACCACGGTAATAAGCTTCGTTCTGGCCGTATCGGGGGAACTTTTGTCACCCGTGTCATCTGCAAAAAGGAAGGTCAGATCCTCGGTAAGCATACTAAGAATTAGCCCGTCGTTTACTATCAGTCGCTACTTGGGACTATATGCGGCTTGTCCGGGTCACACCAACTGGACATAAGCTTTCAGGGAGGGCAGATCATGGATAGAGTCTCTAATGGGTTAGAAGCTTCCGTTACCCCAACACGCCACCCTCGGTTTGGCATGGGTGTTTGGGGGATTCAGCTTGTGAGATTAGAGACTTGCCATAAACAGCAGTTGACAGAGTAAATTATGGCTGCTTGGTGCCGTTGGCTTGCATGAGAAGTGAGCTAGTTAGTTGGGGTACTGCTATATTTTGACAGCTTCATGTTGACGTTGACAGAAGGCAGATAAATTGCTATCTAAGCTTTTGGACCAATTCAGCCTTACTCAGGTGCAGTCCACTTTGTTATCATTAAATTGGGTCGGGAACAGTTAATATTATGGGACTTATGGGTCGAGATTTGAGTATCGTGAGACGATGGATCTTGTCATATCTAGATTTCGTAATCACGGACACAATCCGGTAATCTTGGTGGATCAAATACGGGTTTCGATATGGCGTTGGCGATAACCTCGATGGGTAAGCGTAAGCACTCTAGAACAGGTCACATGGGTTGATTTAGTGCCGCAATCCAAAGCTACTGACGAACGACTCGTACTGACCATAACCCCTGGCTAGGCACTAGGTGTCTTCAACGATAAGTCAGCATTTGATTGGTATCCGGAAGCCCGGCACCAGCTTATCTGCGGGCAGATAAGTACCTTCCTAAACCGGTAGGTCGGCAATCCGAGATGGTGGGAGGGGAAGCTATCAGCATCCAGTAGATATGCGTTAATTTGCTATCGAGGAGGTGACAGTACATAGTAATCGTAAAGAAGTGTTCTAGAACTTGTGTCTACAGGATCAATGGCACCATTGTATCACTAGCTGTGACTATTTTCGCGACGTAACAAGACAAAGTGTTTATCAAGTCAGAACCTTGATCTAACTCTAAGAGGCTAATGCTCCTAATCTCCTGACCTTGGAGACTCAGACTCTGGGGTAAAGGCGTTGGAGAAACGCCCGAAAAGGTCATGAACCCTGTGGGTAATGCGTCAGGCCCAATGGAATGGCGCAGTAGTACTTGGTATCTGTGCTATCGGGAACAGGGTGGCGCTGGAACAGACAAAAGGCCGTGGCGAGCCTGGGGGACCATGTCCTTGATAAGAAGGTCGTTGGCTCACATTCTGGCCTTTTGCTTTATGGTGGTCAGATTCCAAACCTGTCGATCTCACAAGCAGCGCTGTATTACCATCACATTGGACCATTGGTCAAGCCTTAATATCTAAAACAATGCAACGTGATCCCCCAATCAAATGGCAATCGCCAAGAATGAATCTTGCCAGGTAGTCACAAAGAAACATGCCAGAATTCAGTGCGAGTGGAGTATCCCCTCGTCGCAGTGAAATGTCTCGTTTTGATTAGCACAACCAGGGTTCTAGACCACCCCCCTTCGGCGGAGTCGATGATATCGAGTAAAGACCCCGGAAAACCACACCTTAGCGCACCCAAAGCTTATCTTAAGCTTGTTCAAAGCTGCCTAGCGTTGTAGTGCGTCTTGGCACATAAAGACAGAGCCAAGCCCGGGCCAAGACAACGGGAATGCTCCTGGGGAATACTGTTCATCTTTTCTCTTGTTTCTTTTACACCAGACTGGAATTAGAGTCAACCATGTCTTCACCGCACAAGGACGAGGTCAAGGACGAGACTACCGTTACGGTTCCTCATGATGAGGAGCACGGCACGGCGGAGGGCGAGGGCCAGCTCAAGCGTCATTTGCAGAGCAGACATATG
Organism: Fusarium austroafricanum; assembly: GCA_012932025.1. Classification (NCBI taxonomy): domain Eukaryota; kingdom Fungi; phylum Ascomycota; class Sordariomycetes; order Hypocreales; family Nectriaceae; genus Fusarium; species Fusarium austroafricanum. The sequence continues at coordinate 18,033 of JAADJG010000114.1, read as the reverse complement.
CAGATGATTGCTATTGGAGGTGCTATCGGTGCTGGTCTGTTCGTCGGTTCTGGTAGTGCTCTTCACAAGGGTGGTCCTGCGTCGCTGGTAATTGGTGAGCAACAGTCTCAATTGACGAGTTGAATGCAAAGCTAACTATTCTCTAGGCTGTAAGAATACTCCCTTCGCATCGATGTCGCAATAACTCACACGTATAGATCTCATCATCGGAGTCATGTTGCTCTGCACAAATCTTGCACTCGCAGAAATGGCCGTTCTATATCCCGTCAACGGAGCCTTTTACACATACATCGTGCGCTTCGTCGATCCCTCATGGGGTTTTGCCTGCGGTTGGGAATATGCTCTGTCGTGGCTGACTGTTTTGCCTTTCGAATTGATCGCTGCGTCCAAGACTATTGAGTTCTGGCGTACTGATATCCACATGGTTCGTAGATTTAATCTGCCTTGGCAATCTACTTGGCGGGCTTGGCATCGCTTGGCCTGCTTGGCAGATGCACTATTCCCGTTGACAAGATCCGGTAACTAATATCGTCATAGGCTGTTTGGGTTACTGTCTTCCTTGTCGCTCTTACTATCGTTCAGTTCTTTGGTGTTCGTGGCTACGGAGAGGGTAAGCTCGTCGTCTACGGCAAACTGACATCGCTAACAATTATTAGTCGAATTCGTCCTCTCCATCATCAAGATTGCTGCTTGTTTGGGCTTCATGATCCTCGGTATCATCATCAACTGCGGTGGTGTCGGTGATCAGGGCTACCTCGGTACCAAGTACTGGTATGATCCCGGTGCTTTTACCAACTTCAAGGGCTTCTGCGCTGTCTTTGTCGTCGCTGGTCAGTACTTGTCTCCCCATCTCCATCGTATACCCATTAACATCCTCTAGCCTTCGCCTTTGGCGGTACTGAAATGGTTGGCCTCGCCGCCGCTGAAACTGCCAACCCTCGCAAGTCCGTCCCTACTGCTTCCAAGCAGGTCTTCTGGCGTATTGCCCTCTTCTACGTCATTAACCTCTTCATCGTCGGTATCATTCTCCGCTCTGACGATAAGCGTCTCCTCGGTGCATCCGGCGCCAACACAAAGGCCTCGCCTTTCGTCCTCGCCATCCAAGATGCAGGCATCAAGGTTCTGCCCTCCATCTTCAACGCCGTTATCACCATCTCGGTCTTGTCCGTCGCCAACTCGTGTACCTTTGGTTCAACCCGTACCATGCAGGCTATGGCTACTCGTGGCCATGCACCCAAGTTCCTGAACAAGATTGATGGCAAGGGACGTCCCATCTGGTGTGTGATTATTCAGCTTGCTTTTGGTCTTTTGGCCTACATTGGAGAGTCCAAGAAGGGAGGCACTGTCTTTGACTGGCTTCTTGCTCTTTCAGGTCTTGCATTCCTGTTTGTTTGGGGTACTATCTGTCTCGCTCACGCCCGTATGCGAGCTGGTTTCAAGGCCCAAGGCATTGATCTGAACCTCGTTCCCTACAAGACTCCCTTTGGTGTCTGGGGCAGCTGGCTCGGTGTCTTCCTCAACGTCATCGCTCTCGTCGCCTCTTTCTACTCTGCTCTCTTCGTAGGTTCCTCCAATCCAACCCCAAGCCTTCAAAATACTAATGCGAACACCAGGCTGCTGATGGCTCTCCTCCCAACGCCGAGTCCTTCTTCATGTCTTTTCTCGCTGGTCCCGTCATTCTTGCTCTGTACCTGGGATACAAGGTTTACTCTCGCGACTGGAAGATGTACGTTCGTGCCATCGACATGGATCTTCAGACTGGAATTGTCCTTCTCGACGAGCCCGAGTATGAGGAGCCCAAGACCTGGAAGTCTCTGCCCAGACGTATTCTCTCGGCTGTTATCTAGACAGTTTTAGCAGAACGTGGCTTCAATTAGTTTCACGCGAGTGATAGCTTTTTAATCTTATTCAATATACCTACAATTATCCACCGTTTAATATCACGCGTTACCCCAATCTTTGACCCAGAATCATCCCACGGGACCACTGGAAAGGCTAGGATCGGCTATTTTGCGAATTCTAAATCCAATCTCCCCCAGCTTTCCCCGCAGATCGCCTCCCAGTATTTCTCCTTTGGGCCGGCTGCCTCATGTCCCTGCATCATTACAGGCGCGCATATTGCTTAGTCTTACGTTCTATCAACCCATTCCCCACTTTAGCCTAAGTCAAGATGCTTGCCAAGCGCCTTTAGCCTGAATTGAAAACGTCCCCATGGGGAAAAGCGAGGTTGCCAATGTTCCATTGCAGCTGACAATAATGCACTGCAACGAGCTACCGCTGTCCTGCAGTTGGAGACTGGAGAATATTTCTGTCGTGTCTAATCGGCCCGTTTCCTCGGGTTATGGGGCGTGAATTAGCCGGAATGAAATTGTTATTTGACATGGTAAATTCAACACGGGCTGACAATACTGGGCTGGGATTTATCCTGGCGCCTCAAACTGCCGGCTATGGATATCATATATAGAGATCAAATATGCACAATCATGACCGCTGCGACATTCTCTTCTGCTGTTGTAAACCATTGCATTGAGTCCCCTGCGACTCCAAATCTACCACCGTCGCTCCCCACATAAGACTCCAAAATGGGTGTGGCTACGACTACAGTCGGCACTTACGATGCTGCCCTGCAGCGACGCCAAGCGCTTATGGGCGCCAGTGGAGCCCGAGCTCTGTTCAAGAACTTCAAGGTCTTCCGAATCGCTGCGTTTGCTTGCATTGGAGGTATCTTGTATGGTTACAACCAGGGAATGTTCTCGGGTATTCTGGTGATGCCTTCTTTTGAGAGACGTAAGATTATCATTCACCGCTCTGAAATGTGAGATAAGCTGACGTTTGCAGATATGGGAGATTATGTCGCGAACCAAACCAAGAAGGGCTGGCTTACATCTATTCTCGAACTCGGTGCTTGGCTCGGAACTCTTCTCTCTGGTGCCATTGCAGAGCTTTGCTCTCGTAAATATGGTATTCTTATCGCCACCTGCGTCTTTATTCTTGGTGTTATTATCCAGGCTACTGCTATTCAAGCTGGTTATCAAGTCATTCTGGCTGGTCGCTTTATCACTGGTATGGGAGTCGGTAGTCTGTCGACCATTGTTCCGCTCTACAACTCCGAGTGTGCTCCGCCTGAAGTTCGTGGAGCCTTGGTCGCTCTTCAACAGCTCGCCATTACCTTTGGTATCATGATCAGCTTCTGGATTGACTACGGATGTCACTACATTGGTGGCACTGGAAAAGGTCAGAAGGATGCTGCTTGGCAGATCCCCATTTGCCTTCAGCTCGCCCCAGCACTCATCCTTTTGATCGGAATGGCCTGGATGCCTTTCTCTCCTCGTTGGTTGATTCATCACGGACGCGAAGAAGAGGCTCGTGAAGTCCTGGCTAACCTTCGAGATCTTCCCACCGACCACGAACTTATCGAACTGGAATTCCTTGAGATCAAGGCTCAATCTCTCTTCGAGAAGCGAAGCTTGGCTGAGAAGTTCCCTCATCTTCAAGAGCAAACAGCCGCCAACACCTTCAAGCTTCAGTTTGTTGCTATCGGCGCTCTTTTCAAGTCCAAGGCTATGTTCAAGCGTGTTATTGTGGCTACTGTTACTATGTTCTTCCAGCAATGGACAGGTATCAACGCTGTCTTGTACTATGCTCCTCAGATTTTCTCCCAGCTCGGTCTCAGCAGCAACACCACCAGTCTCTTGGCCACCGGTGTCGTCGGCATCGTCATGTTTATCGCTACAGTTCCCGCTGTCTTGTGGATCGATCGTCTCGGCCGAAAGCCCGTCTTGGCTGTTGGTGCTATTGGTATGGGTGCTTGCCATCTTATTATCGCCGTTATCCTCGCCAAGAACATCGACCGATTTGAGGAGCAACGAGCTGCTGGATGGGCTGCCATCTGCATGGTTTGGCTCTTTGTTGTCCACTTTGGATGTAAGTTCCCCACTCTCACTACTAAGCTGCAATACTGACCGTTTCAGACTCATGGGGTCCTTGTGCATGGATTATCATCGCTGAGATTTGGCCTCTCAGCACTCGACCTTACGGTACCTCGCTCGGTGCTTCAAGTAACTGGATGAACAACTTCATCGTTGGTCAAGTTACTCCCGACATGTTAACAGGCATCACGTATGGAACATACATCCTCTTTGGACTGCTTACTTGGATCGGTGCCGCGTTTATCTGGTTTGTTGTTCCAGAGACAAAGCGACTGTCCCTTGAGGAAATGGTATGCAAATTTCCCCGTTCTTCTAATTCTTGCACTAACAAAATTCTTAGGATATCATCTTCGGATCAGAGGGAACTGCTCAGGCTGATAACGAACGAATGGCCGAGATCAACCGTGAAATTGGTCTTGAGAACGCTATCTACCGCGAGGGTTCTCATCACTCCACTGAGGTAGAGAAGGCCCCGTAATTCGTAATTTGAGAAATAGGCTGCGCTCTCAAACTGATATTTGATTCTTGGGGGAAGACATTGTTTAATAGCTCAATAAGATTGGACCCTCGTGCTATGACCAATAGAATCCCCTGTATTACATCTTGCATAAACTCTGTTTAAATTGATTTTGAGGCTCAAGCTAGTGTCGTCCGTGGTACTAGGGTCTTCCAACGAATGATTCGAAATGAGTCATGGGTGCTAATTTCCTCTTCTATAAAGAACTGAACCCCAAGCCCCCACTAACCACATGCCTAAGGAGCGCTAGAAGCTAAGCTATCACTATGTTGCCAAGTCCACCAACTTGGCAAACAAATCTCCAGTCCAGGTGGACACTTAATCGTCGGCAAAGACTCGTACGGCAGTCTAGCCTCGGAGTTTGTTCCACCAGAAAGAAATCCCAGCAGTTTCTCAAAACCTCACGATCTATTCCGCCATATTAAATAGTGAACAGCAATCCATGGTCCGTCAACTTGTCTAATTACACAAGACATTTACAAACATGGCTTCTTGCGATGGCTGTTCTCTTCTCTCCACTGAATATGGCCTGAGACGAACCTCCAGTATACTATAATGCCCTTGCCTGGACCCTTGAATCCCCACTCGAAAATGAATTTGAACCTGCTGATGTTCAACTGGCAAGAGCCATTGCCGCCTTTTTCACGACTGCAGAGCTTTTTCGACAGATCCTCATTGAGCTTACTTGCCGCCCTGAAGTCGTTGAATGTCTTAGATAGGAAATTGGGAATGCTAAAGTTGACAATGATTTTACCGCTGCATCGCTGGTCATGATCCAATTACTCGATAGCTTCATGAAAGAGTGTCAAAGACATCTCCCATCATTAGGTAAGTTGACTATCTTGGCTTGTTCTACAACATCGAATCCATTCCTAGTTGGAGAGATTAGTTATCCGTGACACTCGACTTCCTGACGGCACAATGCTTAAGAAAGGAACTCCTATTGCCGTAGATGCCCGCAAAATGTAAAACCCCGACATTTTTGATAAAATTGACTAATTAGATGCATGGCGTTTCTACAATAGCTGTCAGGCAGATGACACCTTAAGCCTGTCTGTTCAGTCAAGTCCAGAACAAGGTCAGTTTGGGACGGGGAAACACCAATGTCCTGGAAGGTTCTCTGCAAACAGTGAGCTGAAGTTATGTTTGTCTCAGATTCTGCTTAAGTATGAGATTTGACTCAAGGAGAGATACCCAGGCAGGAATATGCAATTTGGGTTTTGACAGCTACGGATCTTGATGCTGGGCTGGAGATTCAGAGAAGGTAGTTTAGAGAGTAAGAGTGGACTACACAACATAAAGAAGAACGCATTTTCAAGAGAGTAACTCCTTTTTGTAACTAGACTATGCTAGTCTTCCCAAGTGACATTTCCTCCAAAGCGTGATGTCAACCGCCGAAACACCCGGTGCATCCATAAAGCAAACCCAGAAGTCCCCGACCTTAACTATTTCTTCTCTTTTTCCTTCTTCCTGCACTCCTTGCATGTTCCGCTAGTGTCTTCCGAGACGATTTCAGGGGCTTTCTTTCCGCATGCTTCAAATTTCTTTTCGCGCCTTGCCTTCTCGCAGAAACGATCAACGTGACCGCCGCCGCCCAGATCAGCATTGCATGTACCGCATTTCTTGACGATAATGCTTTTGACACACATGATGAAAGTATGAGAGTCGATTCTCAAGTGTGTATAGTGTATAGTGCAGAGTGTAGAGCGTTGCGTGTTGAGTGCTGTGAAGTTGCTTGAGGTTGAAGAGTTGTTGCTGGATATGAACTGAGAAGAGTATACGGCTGGGAGCTGGCTTATTTATACACCAAATCGCAGAGGCAATGATTGAAAGCCTTCAGGTCAAGGGAACTGATTGAATGCAAGAGCTGTAGCTTAAGCACAAGCCCGGTTGCACGAATTTGGAGGGATGGGAGCCGCCCATCACGACAGGCCGTTTATGATCCGGTCAAAGGTTTCTGTCTGATTCAGCTTCTATCATACCGTAACACATATTAATTCACTGTAGGGTGCGAATGCACTAATTATAGCACTGACAATCTGGAAGGACATGTTCTTTATCCCTGGACAGGGAACAGAGTCTTTTGTTCACCAACGTTTTATAACTAGCACTAGTTCAGAGTCTATGAAACATAGAACAGTGACTCCTACGTCGACTACTTCTTTTCCTTTTCCTTCTTCTTCTGCTCCTCAATACATGGACCGCATGTCTTGTCAGTGACATCGGTATGTACTACGTCAGCCTTCTTTCCGCATCCTTCAAAAACCCCATTGGAATCGGGGCAGCGTTGTGAAAGGATATGCTCGTGCAAGGTCCTGCCGCACTTGTCGCATTTATCGGTGGTGATGAATTTAATGCACATGATGTAGATGTAGAGTCTTTTCGTAAGTATGTGAGCAGAGTATTGTAAAGTTGAAGTTGTTGCTTAAGGTTCGATGGATGTTTAAGGATATAGTTTGAGAAGAATTAAAGGGTTGGAAGTGGCTTCTTTATATAGTAGAGTAAGGTCACTGATTCAAAGGCAATGGAACAAAGACATCGCTTATAGCTTGTTTTATTAACTGTAGTGCATAATAGAACCTTGAGCCCTGAACATCGATCAAGAAACCCCGTCCACCATCAATTTCATAGTCTGTATCAGACATAACAATAGACCATGGCGGTGACTATTTCTTGTTCTTCTTCTTCTTGTCCTTGCATCTCTGGCACTTTTTGCTTTCGTCTGAGCTCTCCATGGTCGAAGTCTTTTTGCCGCATCCCTCGAAAACTCCTCCTGACTTATCGCAGGGCTTTGTGTTAACTTTCTGGGTCATCATAGTTTCGCATTTGGAGCATTTAACACTGAGAATAGTTCTTGTGCACATGATGTAAATGTGTGTGTCGAGTAACTGTGTAGAGTGTTGTGAGTTGTTCTGAAAGGTTGAATGGATTGTTGTTGGGTATAACGTGAGAACACTTGAGGGCTCAGGAACGACTCCTTTATACATTGATATGCAACGGTACTGATGCTCAGTCTTCGGAACAGCGACGCCAATTCACAGGCGGTTGCATAGGACATGATGCGCAAAAGGACTCTGAGCCGTGAACGTGAACGTGAACAAGGCGCACATCCTTCCACATGATCAGTTCGTAGCCTGATGAACACAGAACAGGCACTGGCTAGTGAGTAGCTGACGGCCCAAAATGCTGTGAAACTGGCTTTTCGTGTTGCTAGCCCACTGCTACTACACTCAGACAGTCAGATAGCTGTGAAATTGGAACAAAGATGGCAGCAATAGTGTTATGACTGAACTATGTGAGAGTGGTAGGGTAGGCTAGACAACATGATAAAGAACACAGTTCTTTTCCACCATATAGGTTATTACTAAGAAAATACCAATTCTTAATTCTATTACTTACTCCTAACAAACGTAAGAGATTGTATTCACACGTCAAGTAATTATTGCAATGTGGCCTTGGAGTAATATAATTTATACCATAGTTCAATTCCTCTCTTAATTCTTTTAATACCGCTAGAAGCTTGCCCCTATTCCTATGTCCACTCCAGATACCATGGAGGCTTTCTGCTCATGCAACTATTTCTTATCCTTCTTCTTGAGTTTGTCTTTGCATGAAGAGCAAATACGTATCGTGTCGTCAGTGACCTCTTTGCCATTTCCGCATTTACCGAAATAGCCTTTGGATGCGGCGCAATGCTCCTTTCTCTTGCTTTTCTCTAGAACTATCCCGCAGGTGCAGACAGTTCGTTCCGTTATATCTTTACACATGACTGGTGTAATGTTGATCGATATTGTAAGTGTCTTGGTGGAATAAGAGTGAGTTGAATTGAGAAGTAAGGAAAGTCAGACTTTGTTGAAAGGGAGTCGGTTTCTGGGATGGAAGTGTGCAGTTTATAATTGCAAATAGCGTGACGCTGGTGTAATGTTTATCGATGTTGTAAGTGTCTCGGTGGAGTGAGAGTTAGGTGGATTGTGAAGTAAGTAAAAGTCGCTGGTTGTTGGGAAAAAGTCGGCTACTGGTCTGGAAGCGTGCAATTTATAATCGCAAAAGCAATGGCGTGTCTGAGATATGTCGTGATTCCCGATGAATCGATGTAACATTCATAGTTACGCAGGGTCTCAGATACACTGACTGAATAAACAGACAGTGAACGACAGGAATCGGTGTAATTCACTGTCTAGGCCTTGGCTACCGTGGTACAGCAATGGTGTGTATTTCATTTGGTGGAGATAGTCAGTGCATTTGACGTACGAGCAGTGACGATATAGACCTCGACTTCCTGAATCGGAGACTTGAAGCCTATCTGAGGCAATGAATAGTGGCCTTAGTTGTGACAGTGGGTATAAAACGCATTCTTGAATAATGAGATTTGTCAGGATTAGAACTCAACTAGGTGTAAGCAGCCGACAGTATGCCTGTTTTTCTATGGCAGTTAAAATATGTGAACGATTGATCAGCCTTGCGCAACACCATGAGCTCATGCCATAGGTTCAGATTCGCTTCCACTCCCTCCTTCTCCATCCGATTAAAATGGTTGATCTGAGTACCAAAGATCTGCTTATGTTTTGGTGTGAGAGACCACTTCTCAAGACGCTTAAGTGACTCCCACATGCTGATGCTCCACGTCTTGCCAATCGGGTTTCCGTCGTCGTCTTCTATTTGTAAATATCTATTCGAAAAGCATCCAAAAGAGTCGCTGTTCTCTGTAAGTTCTTCCATGCCGCTGTCGAGAGTTGGCTTGATCTCTGTATTGTATGATGCGACTTCCGCTGGTGAGCTGTTTGCCCAGACTTGTCCAGAGCGAATAAGACAGAGATTCGCATGGGGTTGAACAGAAACAAGGTGGCCACGAGTGTCAGTGATACGTGCCTCTTCTGTGAGTGATGGCCAGCCAGACGGATCGAGACTCTCAGTTTGTGAACGGGGGATGCGGTCTCTGGCCGAACCCCAGTATTCGTGGGTGTCAGTCTCACCACTCATAGACTCTGCGACCACTGAATAGCCCTCGGGAACTGGCAGAGCAAATGTGGTCTCTGTGTCGGTAATCGGGACAGTGTACTGCTCTTTGAACATGCCGATACCAGAGTCCAGAGATAGCTCTTGATACCACCAGTCTGCAGGCATACTTGCTTCCCACTGTCTATATAGTGTAACATTCTTCCAGTAAAGAGTGAACACAATATTCCTATAACCGCTGGTGTCTATAAAGCTCGACCGTATATGGTGCTGAGGTCCTAAATGGCTTCCAATGACCTGGCGAACCAGGTCAATGGCGGCTGTTGGATCAGTGGACGGAAGATGCTGAATGCCCAAGTCGATAGTGACAATAGCTGTAACTTCTGGAGGGAACCGCGCCGAGTGGGAAGCTTGTTGTGGTCCTCTGAAGCAACGAGGATGATGCAGCGGCTGGGTGCGTTTTACTTGTAGGTGGCTAGGGATTGCAGGCTCTAAACAAGGCCGTTGCGGTTTGCTACAGTCTCATTAGCACGATGAACAACGACGACCCTGCACACGCTGGAAATACCTTGAAACAGCCATTTGAGAAATTTCGAATTTCGAGGATAAAAAGCACTTGGTGGGATACTCAACGTAAAACCAGACCACAGGTATGACCTAAATACTGTTACGGGATTGATAGAGCTGAATATTAGTATGGGGTAGTGATGATGTCCCTGTTGGCGCTATTGACGCTATTGACGCTGTAGCTACTTGCGTTATTTACAGACAAGTGGGGCAACCCATCGCATTAACTCTTGACGCTGTTGACGCTGCTAACGCTGACTTTACCCCTCCCCACCAAAAGATACAAGTGCTGTCAAAACCGGCAAGCAGTTCGGATCACCGTCCAGATTGCCAAGGGCACTTGGATTACAAGTTGTCAGTCAATTTTTCCTTTCAGCACAATATTGAGCCTATAAAAACGATTGGCCCTACGAAAATCTTTGAGCCTCGTAAATAAACACTATACAGACGTTTCACACAGAATAGAATAGTCCATTTCCCAGTTTAAATCAGGATGGATTCCAACCCTCTCCCCACCACCAACTCGGCTGATGTCGAACCCTCAAACCCGACCAACGTCCGGATCTACGTTGTCCAACGGTGTCCCCGTCTCTTAGACCTCGAAAACGGCGTACAAACTGCAATTGAAGAGATCGCCACAGCAGCAAAGGCTGGAGCAAACCTCATTGCATTCCCCGAAACATGGCTGATTGGATACCCTGCTTGGGTATTTGGCATGGCCAGTTGGAACGACCCCGAAGCACGGAAATGGTACAGAAAGCTTGTGGAAGCTAGCCCAACAACCTCGAGCTCACATATTTCCCGTATCAGAGATGCTGCACGGGAAAATAATATTGAAGTCATCCTTGGTTTCAACGAGAGAGCGAGAGAGGCTGGCGGGACTGTTTACAACAGTGTCGCCTTGATAGGACGAGATGGCTCTCTTCGTGGCGTTCATCGAAAACTCACTCCTACTCACGCTGAGAGGCTTGTCTGGGCAAATGGAGATGCTCGTGATCTCAAGGCCTACAAGACTGACTCAGGAAGAATTGGTGCAGCCGTTTGCTGGGAGCATTTCCATCCTCTCATCAGACAAGCTCTCCATGACGAGGATGAGCAAATTCATGTTGCTTTGTGGCCAGATATGCCAGATGCACATCAGATCGCTTCTCGAAACTATGCCTTTGAGGGGAGGTGTTTTGTCGTGGTTGCAGCTTCTTATCTGGACGCAGATTCTATCCCGTCGGAATTGCTGGAAGCATACGTCAAAGGCGCCGGATCTAAGGATCTTTTTACAGGCGGTTCGAGTGTGATTGGACCAGATGGAGAATACATTGCAGGACCTGTGTATGGCCCCGAGCCGCTTGTTGTTGATATCGACCTTGGACAGACTATTGCGTTTAAGCATGACCTGGATGTCGCGGGTCATTATAGTAGACCGGATATCTTTCAGCTGTTGGTGAACAGAGAGGGTAGTCGGAGATAAGATTGTACAGATATTTGGATTTTTTGGATAGATAGATGCTTAGCTCAGAATAATGCCAAGTTCCATCCACGATGCTTCGACACATCCTGCCAAGCAATATTCCTCTGGCTCAAAGTGGCGGTTTTCTCCCCATTGACAGTCCAGATCTCGTCCAAGATCTCAACGCATGCATCCACGTTCTTGAACTTCCTTAATTTATTCATCGTCACAAGTCGATTCCGAATGACAGTCGCTTGCCGAGCACTCTCAGTCCTACTGCCTGCAACAAAGAGCGGGAAAAGCAAAGAGCATTCGGCGAATGCTCCTTGAGGAATCTTGTCCGAAAAAGCACAGATAGATTCGATATGCGTAGTGATCCCTTCTGGCACTATGTCTATAACAGTTTGTTGTGGAATGCGTTTTCGTAGAACCGACTCAAGATAGATCCAGGCTGCGCTGCGATATGTCTCACTTAACAAAGCGAGAGGTTCATCGCTTGTAATACCGGATTTGCACTTCCACTCCGTCAGACCATTTGAGATAGCGCGAGCCCTTTGGAGCAGTATTGTTTGATCTAAATCGGGCTCGGCGTTAAGATCGCTAATTTCGGATAGGAAGAAGATAATTCGAGATGCGTAGGCGCAGTACGGATCGGCCAATGCGTCATCACTCGACATCCAGTAGTCACCAGTCAACAACGGTCGGCGATCAAGAGAGATACTCGTCAGGCAATCGTGGTAGGCGAAGAAGCGGAGCAGCCACTTAGCTTCGAAGCTCAAATTGGTAGAAAGGCGTAGAGATTCGAGACACGCGGCAGCACCGGCAACGTGACAAGTCCAACCAATGCTAGTTCCATCTGAGATGCTCTCCAAGGCACACATGACCATGGCAACGGCGAGGCGCATTTCGCTTGTTAGACTGTTATCGTCGAGAGAATTTCTGAAGGACGTTAATACCCGGCCACGGTGCTGCAGGGAGATGTCGTTAAAATCCGGGTAGCACATGGCTAGGTGGGTTGATGACAGTGCGGTGATGGCATCCAATAGGACAGGACAGTCAAATGCCATGGGTAGAAGTACTGATACGATATAAGCATATGGGAAACAAGGTGCTGGGATGGTTATGTGAGGACTAACCAGAGATAAAACAGTTATTCTCTGTGTTGGTAGACAGCATCTGTGCCAGTGTCGTCGTGTAGTATCGTAACATGGCCCGACGACTTACACTCAGATCCGTAGAGTGACCCTCATCCGGACGAACCACATCCACAGGTTTGCTGATACTGATACCAGTGCCAACTACACCAGCTACATTCGTAGCACGAGTCGAAGCATGCACCCTCCGGGGCGCTCGGTATTCACAGACCAGGTTCAGCCGAAGGCAGTCTCCACAAATCGGGACCCCCGTGTCACACTTCTTTCTGCGTTGACGACAGGCCATGCAACCATGTTGTTGTCTCGTAAAAGGCCTCTTGGTGCGTTTTGGTTTGCTGGGGGTTGACGCAGCATCCGGGCTGGTGGATAGACAGGGTTCAGAGGGGCTTGTCATATTAGCTGCAGATATGCGAAACCCACTGCGGATGTTTGCATGAGAGGGCTATAGTAATTGTTAAGATAAAAGAAGGTGAAGAAAGGGAAATCGAGTGGAACTTGGACGCTATGGACACGCAAGCTCCGCTCCCCCGCACTTAGAAGCTAAGCTTCTCCGCAAACGAGACCCAGCGTAGGTCGCTTGTTCATGCCATAGTTGTACTAGTGAACTTTGAAGCCGGCTACTGTCCCGATACTGTAGACAGTAGACCGGCAACCGGAATTCTGGCTGGGTCGGCCGTTGATCTGGGCCTGATTGTGGCTGATGGGGAGATAGGCAATGATAATTCTGTAAAGCTAAAGGGCGATAAAGACTACCTAAATCTTGACTAAATTTATTAAGGTCTTAGGTATTCCTCACCGGACGCTAGCCCACCATTGTTATGCCTTCTCCATAGCTTATCAGTTCAGCTGTCAGGTTACGGAGTCGACAGATAAGACCCCTGGCGCTCTTGACGCCCTTGACGCCGACGTGCTAAATGTTCTCCACATTTAACTCACCTTCTGTCTGGCTTTAGCTATCAAGGCTGTAGGAACTCCAGCAAGCGTGATTCTTTTCGTTACTATCGGTCTGTTATCAGCACTCCATCAGCATGTCGATATTTGAAAACATAAATATATGCATGTTCCCTACCTAACGCTTTGGCCTGACCGTTGACCATCGAGAGGCTACACCATTCCCCAACCTTGACTCGTTCATCATGTCTCCCTCTGAGCAGTCAGGCGTCAAATCCATCGCCTTGCCCCATTCCGATGGCGACGACAAACCACAGATCGGATATGTCGAAGAAACCCACCTCAGAAAGCGTTTCACGCTTATATCAACAATCGCATTTGGCTTCACGACCATGAACTCCTGGGTCGCTTTCGCCTCAGGTCTAGGGGTCCCGCTTACATGCGGCGCTGGGCCAACTCTTATCTACGGTCTTGCCGTAGGAGGCATAGTCATGAGCATTATAGCCGCAGGATTTGCCGAGCTGGCTTCTGCTTTTCCTTCTGCAGGAGGCCAGTATCATATCGTATATATGGTGTTTCCTCCGTCAACACGGCGTTTCGCTGCTTTTTTTACCGGATGGATATCGATCATTTATACCATGGGTGCTACAGCTTCTTGCAGTTTCTTCGTTTCGCAGTCGATCTTGAACCTAGCAAAGCTTTGGAATGAAGAGTATGTCATCCACAGCTGGCACGTCTATCTTTTACATGTTGGCTTGTGTACCGTCGCCTTCTTGGCTGCTTCGCGATTCCCCACCGCTATTGGAAGCATCGGGGTGGCAGTGTTTTGGCTATCAATCGCTGGATTCATTGCATCAATTGCAACGCTTCTAGCGGTGAAGGAAGTCAAGCAGCCCAGCAAATTTGTCTTTACCGAGTTCCAAAATGCATCTGGATGGACAGACGGTTGGGCAGCTATCATCGGTTTCGCCAGTTGTCTCTGGGCTTATTGCGGTATAGACGCGCCTAGTCATCTTTCGGAAGAGGTCGATAGCCCAAGCCGCAACATCCCCATCGCAATAGGTGTCACGATTTCCGCAGGAATTGTTACTGTGATCGCCTGGAATATTTGTCTGATGTATGTCATCACAGACGTTCAAGGACTCATTGCATCAGGCGCCCCGATTATCGAGGTCTATAATCAAGCTCTAGGCTCAAAAACAGCAACGACAATCTGGGCCATCTATTACATCGTCTTATTCTACCACATTATTCTCAACCTTTTCGTCTTCTCCTCTCGGATTCTGTGGTCTTTCTCTCGAGACGGCGGTGTTCCATATTCCGCCTTTGTCTCTCGCCTTAGGTGGTCCAACCCAGTCCGCGCAACCGCCATCATGCTCTGTCTCCAGATCGTCATTGGAATTCTCTATGTCGTTTCTTCAACAGCCTATAGCAGCTTTGTTAACCTTACTCTATTCGCTCTCAACATAACCGTCGTCCTGCCGCAATGCGCCTTGTTATTCCAAGGCCGGGATTCACTGCCTCAGAGAGCTTTTTCCTTGGGTAGATTCGGCTACCTTATCAATGCGCTGTCGACGATATTCGCACTTTTCTTTAGTGTTGTATTTGCCTTCCCTGTTGTTCGTCCTGTTACTGGAAGTTCCATGAACTATCTTGTTGTCATTTTTGCAATTAGTCTGATCTTTATAATATCCTCTTGGGTATTGGGCCTCCGTAGAAGCTTTACAGGACCTCACTAGAAAGGAGGTAGTATATGAATATTACACAAACCATGCTTGTCGCAATTTATACTCTATTTAGTTTTGTTTTTTTACGACTGTTTATGATAATTACACCGGTAATCCACCATCCCTTGGGGTTCTTGAATATTTCTGCATCAGCTTCGTTAATGCGTCCTTGACCATCGCGGACTCCTTGACGTTACCTTCTTCTTCAATAGGCATCAACTTCGATATGGGTCCTTTGAAGAAGAATACTGAAAATGCTAAAACTGCAATAGGGACTGATATCACCCAGAAAACATAGAATTTCTTCTCTCCTGCTGCGTAATCTCCCCCCATAGAGAAGACAGCCGCCACAAAAGACATGGGTACAAAGAATGTTGCGAGAGATGTAAGATATCCCACTTGTCGAGCCTGTTTGTTGGCGATTTGGCTCTCTCGCGCCGAAACGGCTTGAGTGTAAGCTTGCAACAGGATGTCAACTCTCATTTTGAGGGTCAGTAAAGTATCTCGTAGCCTTTTCCACGCCTCAGCCTCCCATTCCTCGGTTATGGAATTTGTTTTACCTACCCCGAGGGCATCCATGTTATACAAGAGGCGCAAGTCCATTCTTTCCAAGCTAGTTTTGGCTCGAACCAGGCCACCAAAGTCTCGCGGCGTCCATGCGTGCATCCAAGACCCGTCCATCCAATTGCGATAGTTGAGTATATCCATGCTTGGATCCGTAGTCATATGAGTCTGCCTAATGGCTACTTCGGCTTCTGTAATACGCAGTCGAGCTACCCATGCCGATAGAACTAATTGCCGGCAGATATCTGTGGCAGTCAAGGGGTCTGCGCTTGACTGCGTCGGTCGATATGGATAGAGTGCCACGATATCGTCAAACATCGATTTCATCTCGGGCATATGGGCAGGATGAGCCGCCGGAATAGGCATATACCACGACTTGCCCTCATCAGCAACCAATCTGAGACTTCTCTCGACAATACCGGGATAGACGTGATCAGGTGATAAGGGTTCGACTTGTCGATGTTGGCGGCTATTTGCTCCAACCACAAATTTTCCAAGGGGCGGATCGACAAGTAGTAGCACTGTTCTTAGTTAGCAAAATGTAATCGATACTCAGTTGGGAGATTAGTTGATTACTATCCCACGACTCCCCCTCAGTTTTACACCAGCATGAAACTGTTTCCAAACTACGAAAAGGAGCCTCAAAGTCTCCGAAGAGGTTCATATTGCTTATAAGGCTGTTGATGCTCGACGGCATTATATAAGCAGGGTCCACGTCATCACCAGGCTCTTTTTGAATGTTGACCCAGTGCATCTTAGGAGACGTTATCGAATAACGCGCTCCACGGTCGTGCTGGCGTGGTGGGTGATTCATCAGAATGCTTGTTAACTGACTGGAATTCGTCTCATGCCCAGAAAATAATGATGGCGGTACCTGTAGACCAGACCCAAGAATCTCTATGTAATTCCTTGGTAGTCCTTCTAACACAAAAGCCCTTCTGCAGATAGGTGACTCGATCGGTTTTGACGGGGAGGGCTGATCCAAGTATCGACGCAAGTCCCGTGATTTGGTAAACTTGCGAACGTATGGCATGGCTCCATCTTGAAATATGATAACAGCCGCTCTGCCCTCCTCCCTTTGTGCTCCTTGTTGATCAGACAATTGTTTAATGAAGCCTGGGTCCCAGTGTTGCTGGGTAGACTCAAGATGTTTCCAATAATCGCTCTCGTTGTACATTTTACGAGTTTGAAGCAGGCGCCTCGAAAACCATTTGTCCCCCATCTATATTCTTTATACCCCCTTTGTAAGTTGGTTGAGGCTCAGGACGACTGGACCTGACACGTGGTGAGTAATGGTTCGAGGCGAATAGTGGGAAGATGACCAGGATATTTTGAGATGTATGTCGTATGTGGCTTTTCCTTCTTCTGTGGCACAAATACTGCTCCAATCGCTCAGCATGCCAAATTGGGGCTAAGGTCAACAACTTGTGATTGGCAAGTAAGAACAAGGATAACAGCGAATACGTCATAAGAGAAACCGGTATTCCGAAATTAACTATCTTCTTACTTTTTTTATTTCTTTTTAACGACTGTAGCCCAATTAAGCTCAGATATCGCTACAGTATACACCTCTACTAAGTGGTAACCTTAAGCCATGCCGAAACCTTTTGGTCTGGACTTTGATACTCACGAGATAAAAACACTCTTTGCGACCTGTATCTCATGTTTCGACCGAATCTTATCAGACAGTCCACATAACCCAGCGACGCTTAAGCTCAGTATTCTCAGACTGCGTCTCACACGTTGGGGCGAGGCAATCAAAATTTACACCGACCCCAAGCTTGGAGAAGACGAGCTTCATCCGGACGACCTAGACGAAGCCAAGCAGGCTTTAATTCACCTTATGCTCCACTTCGAAGCCGTACATGCAGGAGCTAGAAAAGGAGCACCTACCACAAGCGATGACCAACCTGTTCCTTACGGATCACCTCTCGGGCCTCTCTTGAAGCAATTAAATCAGATGGCAAGAGCGCGGCGTGATCCTCATCAATACCCTGGGCTTCTCCACAATCGAGTTACGGAATTCGGAGGACAAATTGAACAACTAAGACAAGCTGGTCTCTTGTGTGTTAATAGGCTCGAGGAAGTTTTTCCTGCAGTTGAACGACTTCGAGAGCTTGCCTATGAAGAGACAAAAGATCTGGAAGGATCTTTAATGACTGAACTCGAAGAAGCAGCAGTCGGTCTTGATCCATGGATAAGGGATGATAATTATTACATAGACAGGGGAGTGTCTAGGGATATTAGGGTTTGGATGCTAAACCCGTCAGAACTAATGGATACC
>JAADJG010000112.1:0-37528 GCA_012932025.1 Fusarium austroafricanum | reverse complement strand
CTCCACGGCTTCTCAAACCACGACCTCGTAGTCCAGAGATTCGACACAGCCGTTGCCCAAACAGTCCTTCAATTCCCACTTCTTCAAGTCGGTCTTGTTGGCGAAAGCAAGCGAAAGCCAGCCTGGGTGGAACTTGCAGCCGTGGATTTATCAGAGCATATTATTTGGGAGGTTTCTTCAGACTCGGGGAGCTATGATGGGCTTTTTGAAGCCAATTTGAGGTATCAACTTGATGCCAAGTTTGAACATCTTGAGTCGAGGCCTGGATGGAGATTACTCCTGATGCGCACGCAGACTGATAACTTTGTTGATGCCATGTTTGTGTGGAATCATGCAAACACGGATGGTATGGGAGCTAAGATCTTCCAACGAACTCTCTTCAACAATCTCGCTTCACCTCCATCTACATCACCACTCGTCGCCGGATCAAGAGTCATGACAACCGCTATCTCTAGGGAGACATTTCCCCAACCGCAGGAAAAGCTCGCCAAGCACAAAGTCACACTGGGATACGCCTGCTCAGAAATATGGCACAGCTTCGGTCCTTCGGCGATGAACTCAATGGTATCTAAAGCACACTGGGCACCTGTTCGTCCGGAGCCTTACATCACACGCAACAAAAGCTTCGACATCGACGGTGTGACATTGAAGAAACTTCTTGGCTTGTGTCGTGAGAACGGAACGACCCTGACTGGTCTTTTCCACGGAATTGTACTGGCGTGTTTATCTGTTGATCTCAACGAAGGAAGAGCGAACGCCTTCAACGCTGCGACGGCCATTGATCAAAGAAGATTCATGCGCAAGGAAATCCGGCCATCCAAGTACGCTTCTTTACAACCTGAGAAGAGCGTCCAGAACTGCGTTGCATCTGTCTACCACACATTTGAGCGAGACATTGTTAGCGATATTCGAGCTCAAGCGCGGATTAATAATTGGACACAGCAACCGATCGCGGATCTTGAACCGAGTATCTGGAAAGCAGCGAATATCATCCGCGGTGATATTGATCACAGAATTAACATTGGCTTGACAAATAGTATTGTTGGCATGATGAAGTTGATCACGGATTGGCAAGATTATCACCGGAGTACAGAAAAGAAGCCGCGCGAGCTTTCCTGGATTGTCACCAACATTGGTGTCATCGACGGCAAACCCGAGAAGAGTGCTGACAGTGAGGATGGTTGGGCTGTGAATAAGGCTAGATTCACACTTTGTGCAGATGTAGCTGGTCCGGCGATGCAGATCAGCACGGTGTCTGTGAAAGGGGGAGATCTCACTGTTGAATTGTCTTGGCAGGATTTGGATGATCTGAATGATGTTGGCAACCGATTAACCCATGATCTGGAGGCTTGGTTGATTCATCTTGCTGCTTGAAGACTCGCATTGCATCATACAACTTATTAGAGGGATTGCTTAGATTACATAAAAGATTGATTAGATATACTAGACATAGATCGCTGGAATTCATAAGCTTTACATACACGATCGAGCCCATGAGTATCCTAAAAAGACCTACTATACAGGGATACACTCCTTGAACACGCTTAGAACCTGGTCGATCACTGGGCACTTAATCGACCTTGGCATCTGAAGAACCTTGACATGCCAAGTCGGGAAGGATGGGGCAATGATACCCTAGCATCGGATCTGTTCCGAATTTCTTGTCCATTATAATTAGTTGACAAGAACAACAGGGGAGGATCAATAAGGTTTCAAAGACGTATGATAGCCTGGCCAAATGCTTCAATTTCACCCTTCATGTGTATCCGAGAATATATCAGATCCAATAGCTAAACTACAACAAACTTATTCAAGTTTGTGGTCTGATGCAATACAATAAAAAGGTCGCTCTGGATAAATCCCATTCTTCCGATCCTCGCTCATCTTATCGAACGTCTCTCTATTCTTCTCCCAAATATCACGCATAATCCGCCTCGTCTTCTCCGACAAAGGCGGGCAAATTTCAATAGCCGGTGGAGTATACCATTGCTCCTTGGGTACCTTTGACCCATCGACACCACGGTAGAACTTTTCTGCTTCTGCATTATATGGCAGACTATCTAGGAAAGCTTTGATCAATCCAGGTCTTAAACCAACAGCGTAGTGGACGTTGCTATCCGCATCGAAAAATCGGTAAACTCCATCCATGCCAAGAAATGACCTGCCCACTAGGTAAGGGTCACGGTTCATATAACGCAGGATTTCGTTCATTTCTTTTTGATCGGTGGTCAGGTCTTCGCGGGGAATGAAATTGGGCTTAAACTCAGCAGGCTCCTGAGCCTGTGGATTGTATTGGAACATGCTTGGTTGAGGTTTCGTTCTGTTGGTGTCTGTGAGGGGAGATTCTGTAGGCGGCACAATGTGAGCTAATGGATGTAAGTTAGAAAGACTGGAGTAGGATTGGACTCATTATATACCTCGAAGGGACTTAAAGTCCTCTGTTGTGAACTATAACGCCTGTTTCCCTGTTCACCTTCGGTTGAACAATGCTCTCTTTGTTATGAGCTGTTCGTAAAGAAGGATGAAATTAATAGTGTTATGGTCAAATTGTGGAGGATAAAATAGACCCCTATCTAGTTAGCGCAGGCAGCTAATAACAACTCTATTCACAAGTTCGCAAATAGGTATGACAAAAGCATTAGAATTAACAAACAGCTCACCAAGCATCACATGATCTTATGACAGAACATTCATTCTAATAAAACTTTTCTTTAGATTCAATTTCTAATCCTCCACGCCTAAGAACAAGGCTTTCTTTCTCCAGCCACATAAGTTAGCTTCTGCCGCTACTTTACATATTCCACCATGCAGAACCAGATGCCAAGTTCAAAGGCACTTGCCTCGATTAGCATACCCATCGGCTCGTTTAAAGCCCACATTAGGGTCTTTTACAGTGCAAACATGGCAACCAGTGTATTGAGAACAAAGGTCATCGCCAAAGCAGGGGGGAAAAGAACATTCGTTTCGAACTTGGCCGATTTCTGAGACTCCTTTGTTCGGAGTTTGAGGCTGGCTTTGGTGCTGGACATCGTTGTTCTCCAACTTGGTAAGTAAATCGTAGATCTCTTTTGTCATTTTTGCATCCGTCACTAGGACAATCTTTTCGTCAACTTCAATGACAAAGCCACCATATTTGTAGACTACCATCTTACCAAACTTTGGGGCTTCGGAGCGGAACTGGTTCCAGCTGGTGATCCAAATAGCATCGTCTGGGATGTGAACGGTATAGCCGGCCTTCGCAAAGTTAGTTTCGAACAAGGCCTCGAGGATAGAGGATAGTGGGTTAAATTTTGACCCAACTGATTTAGCGAGAGAAAGCATCAGAGATTTATCGCGGAATTGATTCGAGTTGGTGATCAAAGCTACGTTGTCGGGGATACGAACCGGGTAATTGGTGTTGACAAAGTTAGTTGCGAGCAAGGTCGCAAGGAGAGAGAAAATCACAGCACAGCAGTTAGTATTTGTCTTCAATAGTGATGGGGAAGAAAACCCACCAGGTCGCATAGCGATAGTAGCGTCGAGAGGTTTTAGGTAAACCTGTAGAAGTCAGAATGCAAAAAAAGTTAAATGTTTGCAGAAGTGAAATACTGCGGCTGAGCGGGCTCTGACGGGGGATTTATATACCTAGAAATTGTAACTGAGCATAGAGTCGAATTTGAACAAGAAACTTAACAAGGAAATCTGGCCAATCAGATACAACAAAGCATACATGACCAGTTGTTCGAGCTGTCGAGTACCGAATCTGGGTCAATAACAGCAAAACACGCATGGAAATTTAGAGTCTGGGGGCGCAGTGATTTATTCTCGTCACCGATTTCATTGTTTGTAGTTATCCCAGCAAAATGCGAATAACACATCGTTGTCAGAATCCGGGATCTGCATTTGCCACTTGATCCTGACCTTGGATCGAGATGATTCTATAGCCCCTGACGCGTTGTTATCTTTTTAAATTACATGGATCAGGGAATCAGGCGCCTCGAACGCACAAAGCTCCATTAGCAGATGCGTCATTCTTAAGAGGAGATAAGCTGTACTAAGACTAATGCTCTGTTGCTATGGGAGAATTAGATATAACTTTCTTGATCTCAACACAGCTTCCAATCCTTCACTTGGTAGGGTCCACAAGACAATCGGCGTACTTGGTAAGGTAATGGCCTAGTCGTTGCTAGGGCAGCTTACCTGCGCTCCATCCCCCGCTGCATCATCATAAGTACACGATCCTGGTAAAGGTTTGAGCTGGGAGTCGAGACACTATACATGTAGTTCGTCAATCATCTATACTATAACTAAGGCAGGAAAATTGGCCTTAACACATACCGATCCGTAGTCACAAAACAATACGTCGCCGTTGCCTAACCTGCAGGCTCCCTGATAGGGGTTGTGCGTAGTGGTACAAGTCCCGTAGTGTACTGCTTGTGCAGCACGGCTGTCGAGGGGTGTAGCCGCGGTTTGGGGAATACCGCATACAGCCAGGAATGACAATACCAAAGTTGTGGAAAACATAGCGGGCGGTATAATCGAGAAATATCTGTTTTCAAAGAAGCTTGAGGTATGAAGAATGTTGAGATGGACCTCAATAGTTGCGGGTAACTACTGATTATTTATACATTGAGGAAGAGCTGATTTCACCTCACCAAGGTCAACACAGAGCAGCCCATTGGCCTGGTTATTCAACTTAGCACGAATCATCCATTCAACTAATGAGCTTGAATTTAGCAAACACGTGGGTACATATTCTGTTAGAGAAGAGATTTATTTATCTGCAAGTCAATCTATTTCTCGTATCTGAACCAATGATCAACAAAGTCGTATTCAATATTGTATCCCGCAGCTACGGGCCGTGTAGATCTCGCATTCGATCTTCGCAGGCTCGGAATCCCGTCTTACTAACGTCGTCACTGTGCATTGCAGGTAACTTGGACGCACAGTACTTCGGAGACGCACCTCTAAAGTAATGTTTGGTGCCTTCTCCATGTCAAATCTCCATAGGAGGTCTTCAAGTTGGCTGAAATGCCGGATACTGCCACGTTCGAACCTCATTCTCTCAACCTAAGTCACACAGCTCTATAGAAGCATAGTACATACTTCACTTACAGTCGATGTATTGTTCATAAAGAAGATGATGCTAATGAGAGTGTGACGACTCAATGTAGATCCAACTGATCTTCAAATCGGTTCCTCCAATTGGAGCACTCAGGTGGACATCTTCCAGAGATTAATATACTTGGATATGCATGTAAGAAATTAGTCTCCCAGTTGAAGGTGGATGCGAAGTCGATTCAGCTCTGGCCTTGGAATCCTGGCACCTGCTTAATTGATACAATTTAAGCTTTTTTACTTAAATCCTCCAGGATTTCAAAGGATTGAGGCAAAAACCTTAAATTCTTAAAATCTTTGCAACAAATAGAATCCAACACGAGTCTAGCGTATATATAGGCCGCCGTTGTAGTGCAGGTCTAAATCAGTTAAGCATAATGCTGGCTTACACCTGTCATTATATACAGAGGTACTTTCAAAGGTTAAATCATAATCACAAATAGTGCTGTATCCGATATAACTTCTTTATTGTTTATTTTGGCTACGAGCCTCATCCCAAGCGCCCTAGCCACACCGTTGGAAGCTCATACATCTCTTGCAAGAGTTTATGGCCACTGCGTGGTTGAAACACACTATTATGGATACAAGCTAGGCAATGGAAATATTCTAGTACGTGATTGGGTATCAGTATATCGCTCGCTGCCTGTCTCCTCCATAAAACCCAATTCCGGTACAAGAATGTATTTGTAGTGTGTTGACCATGATGGCGCACCGCTTCCTAAGAATTACTACTACGATGATCGAGAGCTTCAAACTCAGCAGGCCTGGTGTTCAAGTGATGACTATGTCTTGGTAATATACTGGGCTTTACTAGCTGCAGCCAGCTAAACGTGAGCTAGGCAAAGCCTTTGGATTTGGCTTCGAGAGTCTGTAAATAGAAATGAGATTAGCATTGTGATATTTATAAAGTATTGGCGGATCTGATTATGCGGTGATGGATAGGAATGCCTATTATGATATGCTCCCCTCGTAACTAGGTATCTGCCTCTTTCTCTAATCGAATTAACTCGTGTGCTTCGTTAAAGCAGTGACCGCCTAGGCCGGCACACTGCCTGCAAATATCAAAATCATCCTCGTTACAGATGCCGCAATGGTAAAAGTATCCTCTCGAGATAGTCAAAAGGCATATATCGCAGTAACGTCCCTTTCGCTCTCCCGAACTACTTACAAGCTCCTCATCTCCCAGGTTCGTTCCAGTCAGGAGGCTCACAACTTGGTCATGACCCTGGTTTGTCGCCCACCATATCGTTGTTCTGCCGAAGTTATCGCTAGCCCAAACATCCACGGACCCTGTATCTAAAAGAGCTCTGACAATGTTTGCATGGCCAAATCTTGCAGCAAAAGATAGAGGTGTTGAGCCCCATTTGTCAGGGTCGTCAATTGCATCGCAGGTTGTTTGTAAAAGACCTAACAGCAACTCCACCATAGGCAAGTTGCCATATTTGCAGGCAGAGTGTAAAGACGTTCGGCCAGTATTGTCTCCGATTTCGATAGAAGCTCCATGGTCGAAAAGAAGTTGCGCAACTTGGAAATGACCCCTTCGTAACGAAACATGGAGAGCGCCATATCCCGCCTCAGTTCTCATATCCACATCAGCACCTCTTCCAATGAGAAGCTTGACTAACTCAAGGTGGCCATACTTAGACGCTATCATCAGCGGGGTAGACCCTTCTCTATTTGGAGCTGACGCGTTAGCCCCTTTGTCAAGGAGCTGCTGAGCTGCTTGTAAATTGCCACGCCCCGAGGCAAGATATAGCGGTGTCATGCCATTGTTATCAGTCATTGAGGCGTCAGCGCCTCTCTCAAGAAGGAGCTTGAGTACCTCAAGGTGATTATGCCTGCACGCTGTTCTCAGTGGCGTAAACCCATCTTGAGTTAGAGCTGACACGTCAGCCCCTTTGTCAAGAAGCTGCTGAGCTGCTTTTAAGTTGCCACGCCTCGAGGCAAGATACAGCGGCGATCGACCATATCGATCAAGCATTGAGACATCTGCGCCTCTTTCCAAAAGAAGCTCAGTTATATCATTATTATCAGCCTTGATAGAAGCGACGAGTGCTGTTTGGTTATTGCGAGATTGTGCGTTGGGGTCTGCGCCATTGTCGAGCAACACCTTTACTATGTCGTGTCTCTCTAAGGAGCTAGCGACTAACAGCGGAGTTGAATCATCAAATGACCGGTCCTCTACATCGCCCTTCCCTTCCTGGATAAGAAATGCGACGGCATGCTTGAATCCAAAAAGAACTGCTAGCTTAAATAGGCTCACTGGATCTTCCTGGGCTTCAGGCAATTCTTTTATTGTCCCAGACTTCATAATCTTTCTGAAAGTATCGAAATTCGGATCTCGACCATTGAAAATGGCGATAGTTGTATCTTTTAAAGCCGAGTCCATCGGTTCGGCTAGTTGGCAATGGTAGAACCAATTCGAAACAGCGTACGATGTAAATTTCATCTTCGACTTCTCCTTGTCCTCCATCTTCCAGTTATCGCAGATCCCAGGGAGGCTCATATAGCGGATGCAGGAGTTGGCTAGAACCGTATTTTGGAGGTTTTCGTTAAGAGCACGAAGCTTTTCATTCGAAAGTAATGCGGCGCTACCAGGGGTGCTTTTGAGAAGAAGATATTCTTTGACAGAAAAGTGCGACAAGTGAACCTCCATTAACCCCGATCCTGGACCGGCCTTATCCAAAAAAGCCATCAGTAGTGTAAATGAATCATGTCTTACTTGGATCAATGACCCACAGAGATCCAAGATCATTGTCTCGACATAATCGTCGTCAATACACTCGGGCATTTCGTCAAGGGGCATCGCTTCAGTCTCTTCTGTAATAAGCACGGCCTCGGTGATTTCATTTACTGTCAACGGTCTAAGGGCAAATGCGGCCCATCGTAGCAAAGAAAATGCCCTTTCTTTGTCCGAGTCTCGCATTGATTCGATTCGACGCCATTCTCGGTCGTACAGGCTGTTGAGCCCGGACGGAGTTTCATCTATCTCTCTCTCGAGTTGCTTCTTGCTTCGGCCTTTTCTGAGAGATTTTTCCTGCAGTTTGATCCACTGAAACTGCCCCTCGCACCTGTCTTTCATTCTCAGTGCGATGGAAGCTTTTGTCGCCTCGTCCTTGTTTGGTAGCTTTGAGCTCACAAGTTCTGACGAGAATGTCATCAGGTCAGGTCCAACATCAATCGGCGAAATGGTATATTCGCTGTAGCCTGTAAACATTGAAAGTTCTTGTTGAATGACCTGATCGCCGCGACTTGAGATCAAAAGTTTCGTTGTCGTATTGGAAACACCTTTCCTGAGTTCCTGGAGGAAACGCGAGACGGATTTCGAATCTGTGCTGTTCATTCCTGCGCATTCATCCAAGCCATCAAGAATAAGAATGCAGCCTGGAATTCTCAGGAGAATCTCGTGGAACAGTTGAAGGATAGTTGATTGCGTTGCCCGTTGTTCAGGCTGCGACAGGCGACTTTGCGTGACGATATCCCGGGCAGCCGAGTTTCGGGTTATAAGCATCATTAACCATGACCGTATTATCGAGAAAGGGTCATCATGACTTCCAAATCTCGATGAAAGAAAAAAGAAGGCCATATGTTCTTGAGCTGTTTTCTCAAGTTCTTGGACAATTCTGGCGCAGAGGAATGTTTTCCCGAACCCCGCTGGACCTTTGATCCAAAGCAACTTGCTTGAAGTCGATGGTGCTTTCCAGAAAACGAAATCTTGGTTCTTAAGAATCCATTCACATGTTTCTTTGGAACGCTTGTCCTTCGCATCATCGTATATGTCATTTGGGGAGGGACCGCCGAGCCACAATTGCAAATCGCGCATTGTCTCAGCTATAAATCTCAGCATATTGGGCTTTCAACCGTCAATGTGGAATGCCCTACCTTCCATCTCCTTCTCAAGCTTTCTGAGCAATTGCCGGATTTCAGCATATAGTTCTTCCACTGGACCAATGCCTTGTTGCTGAAGGCCGAGGCATGGCGACACGGGCTTTGGATTGACAGAATCCGCAACACTGGGAGAAACAACATTGTAGAGGTCCGAAACCAGACCTGCAAGGGTCTGGACGCGGCTGGTTTCCTTTAGTTTTCCACGCAATGCCCACGTGGTTTTCTCCAGCCTGGAAATCTTCGGTCTTGGGAAAGATGATTCCCCGGAGAGTGAGGGTGAGGTAGGTTCCCGAGGGGCCTGTATACGGGGAGGCTGTTTTGATGCTATTGAGAAATCCTTGATACTGTTCAGTAGACCTTGAACAACTGAATAGGTGTGAGGGTCATCGAGATCCGGATGGTGGTTTTCCGATAGTTCACCTTTACTAATACCAACTCCGTCGCCCCAGCGTTCAAGTAGGTGCATAGTAGCATTCAGTTGAGCGTCAAGCTGACGTGAGTCGCGGTCTGCTGTCCTGTACGAATCAACCCTCTGTACAGCGTCCATGCAGACGCTGAATAGGCCTACAAGACCCACAGCCAATCCTACCGGCTCCATAACGCTTCAAGAGTAGATTTTAACAACGATTTTGACTCTTGAAAAATTGACCTAACGAAGTTTAAGGTTGAAATGTCAATCTTACTGAGATGATAGGGAATACGGTTCACGTGTCGCTTAAGCGGGGTTCAGCTAATCACGATGTAAGGAATCCAAGCCACTTACTGATTGTGCACGGCGATAAGAGCTTGGAATCTAGGACTATGACAATCTGCCTTGCGAGGCAATTAAAAGCCGTTTGCCCAAGCTAAGGATTAATGCCCAAAGTGAACTAATATAATTGAGTAGTAAAGGTCTCATTGACAAAGGTCCAAGCTATGAATAAATTGTGAAGAATCAATACAGATGTTCCTGTTGTAGCTTACACTATTTTAGGTTACTTTCAGTGGCACTTATGCAGTGCAAGCCCCAATGCAACATCTTGTCTCCCAAACTGGGTGGGATTATTTGATTGCGAGCTGCTTCTAATCTTCAGAAGAACTTCCCATCTTGACTCAATTACAGTTGGACCCAGACGACAAGCACTGTTAATTAAGTTCTTAAAATAGGTTTCCTTCGAGAACATTCACTGTAGAATCAAGGTCAAAGAAAAATGTCTATTGTTGCTAGACTACTTGAGTCATGGGAGTATCTAAAAGTTCATAGCTACAAATTGTAGCTTCTATAGATGCATCAAATCGTGATAAAAGCAAGGCTCCAGCAAGCTAGAACCCAATGTCGAAATCCAGTTCGACCTTAGACAGAGTCACCCATGACTCCGCCCTCTCGCTCAGACTCGGAGTGAGTCGCCTTACCCTCCTCATCACTGGTAAAGCCATACTCGCGAGCCTTCTCGTGGACTTCGTGGTCCTCCATACGGGGAAGCTCCTTAGCAGCTCGCACGTAGCTCATCTTCTCAGTGTAACCCTTGGCGAAGATAAGATCAATCTCCTCGAGAGAGCGACCAGAGGTCTCAGGGTAAAAGAAGTAGATGATGGGGAAGAAGATGGCGTTCATGCCGGCGAAGAAAGCGTAGGTTCCCCAGCCGAAGGTACCAGTACCGTGAATCATGACAGGAGTGATCATGACGATAAAGAAGTTCCAGAGCCAGTTGGAGACAGTGGAGGTGGCGTTGGCCTTTGCGCGGGTCTTGAGAGGGTTGATCTCGGCGGGGTACAACCAAGGGAGGGGCAGCCAAGTGGCACCGAAGAAAGCGATGTAAGTGAAAAGACCGACGGCAGCACCCTTGGCAGCCGCAGCAGTACCAGGGATCAAAGCACCAAACGTAAGGACCATCGACAAGCACTGGCCGACGGTACCGATGAGGAACAGCTTGCGGCGGCCAACGCGCTCAACGGCGAACCAAGAGGTAGTGGCGAAGATGGAATAGATGATCATGTTGACACCACCGAGAAGCAGAGCCATGTTGTGGTCGGTACCGATGGACTTCTGGAACAGAATGGGGAAGTAGTAGATGACGGCGTTGCAACCGGAAAGCTGCTGCATCATCTGAGAAGAGGCACCGAGAATGAGACGGCGGAAGTGCTGGGTCTTTCCACCAGTGAAGAGAGCAGAGAAAGGAGTCTTACCGCCCTTGTTACCAGTAGCAGCAATGGCCTTCTCAATAGTAGCCATCTGGCCAGTAACCGCGACGGAGTCACGGGGAGCACCGTTGAGACCAGCCAAGATTGTAGCTGCTTCTTCGCGACGGTTGTGGGTGAGAAGCCAGCGAGGAGACTCGGGCAACTTCATCATCATAACCAGGACGATACCAGCGAAGACACACTGGAAAGCGATGGGGAATCGCCAGACGAAGGGAGCAGGGCCATAGGTACAGCCATAGTCGATCCAGTAAGCAATCAACGTTCCGATGGCGACGTTGCCGCCTTCGATGCAGATGAGCTTGCCTCGGTTGTGAGACTCACTGCACTCGGCCTGGTAGGTAGGGATAGTCGATGTGTTGACTGGTAAGATGTTAGTATGATGCGTTCAGGGACCATGAAATGTGAATAACTTACTTCCGTTTCCGATACCAGTGATACATCTTCCAATGATGAATTGAGCCGTAGCACCGCCTCCAGGAGGAACAGCAGCAATCTGGATGATAACACCGATGATCATAACAATAGCACCAAGGAAGATAGACTTTCGACGACCAAGACGGTCACCAAAGTTGAGAATGAACAGAGCACCAAGGAAACAACCGACAGCGTAGATGGAGACGACGAAACCCTCGTATGTCTCATCCTTTACTTGGGGAAAGTCGTCTGTGAAGGCGGGAGCAGAGATAATGCCTGACATAACACCCTGATCTACAGTGAAACACGTGGTTAGCTATGAAAGCACGGATACCCCAGATTAGAATGGAAACTTACCATAACCGAAGAGAAGAAAGTCTGTTGTAGCGACGATAGTGATGAGTCTTTGGAGACCCTTACCGGTCTTACCCCAGTAGTGGGGAATACCCTCTTCGTTGTCGACGTGAACCATAGTGACTGATGTAAAAAGACCAGCTCTTGGTTTCTTGAGGGGAATACATTCGAGACACAGTTTGGCACGGGAGATTTACAATCCTTTATAAGGACATTTGGGACAAATAGTGCCAAGTAAAAGCTGGAGTCTACGTGGATCTCTTCACCCACCGAACCACTGTTTTTATGTCACGGCATGGTGGGGACATGATAAGCCAAAAAAGTTCAGGTTCGGCTGGGGAATGACTCGAAACTTGGCAGAGAATGTTGGAGTATGGTCCCTCTGTGATAACCTTAGATAAACGCACGTGAAATCTCGCCTCCCAAGCTGAAGAAATTTATCACGCTTAACCGCAAAAGCTCACCATGATAACGTCACTTGGCAACAAGACGGGAGAGGCGCTAGTTCAGGGGACCCGCATGACGTAGAAATAAGACTGGATCTCCTTCTCACCAACAGTAAATGGAGACTAGGGAGAGTCAATCAGATCAATTTCTGTGATAGAGGCTGAAAATTTTTAAATATGGGTAAAATGACGTTGTTTTGCTGGATTAAAAGGATCACCCGGGGTTGGCGACACGGATACGTCATTGGATTGGTGATCTTCAATAATTTCCTAAATGGGATGAGACCCTTGGTGAGAGATACTCCACGTCTCGGCTCTTTATCCTTGTAGATTGTTGTATTACATGACTAGACTCATACGAGTTGGAGTAATGACGAGACGGGTTTACACCGCATTAATATGTTTTTGGATAAGATAACGGGAGCTGTCCGATAGAGTTGCCTATCGCTGAGTGATCATCGCGGTAGATCGTGGTGTCGATGGCATCACCAAAAACTAACCTCCAGGCCTCAAAAGGACGAAGAGATCAGATCAGATCTTGCGGAGATGTTTAACGAACCACTTAGTTGGCTGTAATTTCCTTCCTCCAGACTACTCTCCCACAAAACAAAACCCCGAGAATGCCCATTGTCCCTGTAATACTCCAAGCCTACAAGGCTCGTGAGGGGAACCCGCGCCGAGAATAATTGGGGAATAGTGCCGAGGTGTGGAACTAGAGTGGATAAGGTTTGGATAAGATTTCAACTAAAATCTCGCAGTAACGTCATAACCATCCGCTGTAATCTCGGACCAACCGTGGGTCTCTTTCTCGTTCACTTCCCGTGAGCGAGCGTGGCAAAGGTCTCGGGTAGGTTTGACGGATTATTGTTATTCACGTTGATTTGCCTTTGAGTGGTATTTTGTAATCGATCGCCACTGATTGTCAGTGAAATGGAAAAATTCTAGAAGGAAATTGAGTTCTTCTGGGTTCTTGTAGCTTAAAATTTTAAAGTACGTACTGTATTCTCGTGGCGGTTATTTCGCCTCCTCACCATGTAGGACAGTAGACTCTCACTCTGAGACCCTTGATGTATCAGCAACTCTGGGGTCGAATCATTCCCCAGCTTACCCAAAGAATGCCCAAATATCATTCAAGGTGCAAATAAAGTGAAATTAGCTCAACAATAAGCACGCTGATCCCATCCTTCATCCCCGTAATGCCCAGAAAGCCATCCATCACGAGCTCTCAATGGAGTATGCCAGACCCTCATCGGTTATACAAATTGGGTCTTCCGTGGATATGTTGGTCTTTGATCGTCTGTTTCCCCGGTGTTTTTTTGAGAGAAAAAGTGGTCGCGAAGGAGGAATTACTGCAGTTGTATAAGCATTGCTTGGCGTTATTATGCATGGACGTTGTTGGTTGTTCGAATCTACAGTAAGTGGAGGTAAGGGTCTCTGTCACCTTGTTGTGACGACGAATACGATGGAGTCGAGACCGTTTCCCCGTAGAATCACAAGCGAGACTGGAGAAAACCTGGAGCAAGAAACGGTGAGATTTTCTATGTACAGGGTAAGTAAAACAATGTATTCAGCTGAGTGAGATCGCGTTGTGACGCGTCGTGCCGCGTGTCCTGAACAGGCTAGCTAAGATTAAGATGCCTATCAACGAGAAGATCTCGGCTTCTAGAGTTACATTAGAACCTAGTAATTACTGCACACCACAAAATAAACTCGACAATCAACATAGAAGACCCTGTTCAATTTATTGACTTATGCGCGTTCATCGTCTTTGAAAAACTGCTTCGAGTTATGATCTGTCTTCTTAAAAGATCACCATACGTCATTGCCATATTCGGAGCCGCTCCTTGTTTTCGCGTGGAGAGTTATTGAGAGTTTTAAGACGCTGATTGGACCGGATCCTGAGACATTCTCTAGCAGTGATTGACTCAATCAACCAACGCCAAGACGTCCTCCGGAAGGATGCTCCGCGACAACTCCGACAAAGGGCATATTCCTACCTAAACGCGTGCATATATAACAAAACTAGGCATCCATGCATTATAGCACTAATCCTTCCATCTCCTTACCACGTGCATCTTGGCTTGTCTCTAGCACTCGGGCCAAGCCTTATTCCGTCCCTTCCGGCCAACTATCCAACAGATCCCGTGTTGCTTGGAAGGAGCTTAAACGATGGTAAGCCAACGGCATGTTCTCCAAAAAATCAAGCAGCCAAGAAACTCCGCAATCTTATTTGATACGACCTCGCGGGTTTCCCTTCTTGCAGTTGTTTTCATGATCAGCAATGTTGGTCGGGAACGGGCGTCGTGACTCAGGACTCGTGCATCTTGGCGTTTTGAGTTGGTATTGATTGACATTATCTGGGCAGCCTCGTCTTGGCTTCGCCATATCGAAGATACTGGAAAAGCCTGACTAGCTGAACGGGGTAAACGCCGACCCCAACATGCTTTCAACATCTCACTATCTTCCAATGCATTTTCGACAACGCTCAACGAGCAAGGTTTTGACATCTGCTAAAGTATTTGCTGTTGTATCACAGCCCCCTGATGCAATCGGCCCTGAATTCCTGATCTCTGCATTTATTCTCTCTTTGCAGTCCATACAATAGCTCGGCGAAGATATCCCAAGAACCATGGATCCCGATAGGCTTCTTCAAAATGTCCAAGAGCTGTATAGTACACTCTTCCTTTCCCAACATCCTGAGTCCAAGACAACGGAGTGCAGATTGACTCATGGCCTACACCTCCCTGCACCGAGAGCAAGATAACACGGTCTTTAGCGAGGCGAATATCTGAGCCATTCGACTTGAAGGTATACACTTCATCAAACCACAAAAGGTATTTTGACGGAAGGCCCATTAGGAGTGTGATGGGAGGCTCAGAAGCTGAGGCTGGTATTGATTCCGGACTAGGAAAAGACGGAAGGTCATGGATATAGTGGCCATGGCTTTCGGGCATAAGAACCATCCATTGCGGTGGTGG
Source organism: Fusarium austroafricanum (assembly GCA_012932025.1). NCBI lineage: Eukaryota > Fungi > Ascomycota > Sordariomycetes > Hypocreales > Nectriaceae > Fusarium > Fusarium austroafricanum. Next base: position 22,170 of record JAADJG010000112.1, on the reverse strand, counting down.
ATGTCCGTTGAACACCTCACCCAAAATCCTTGTGTATTTGGCGTTTGTCGACATGCCTGACGTAGCAGCATGAATGCCTACAACACCACCACCATTCTCAACGAAGCTTGACAGAGCATCAACTTCTTCGTCAGTCAGAAATTCTCCAGTATTATGGCCCAGAGCAACAACGTCGAACTGCGAAAGAGAGAGTAGGTCACTCGTGTCTTCAGTAGCTTTTACTGTGAAGGGGAACGAGTCGAAGGCCGAGATCATGCTTGGTATGCAGGCATGGCGGTAGCCACATGCTTTGGTGACTAGTAGTACTTTGATAGAGCTCAAATCCGTGGATCCCATTGTATTGATGATGTCCCAATAACTCGGAAGCGAATTTGGCTGAGTTGAAGGTTCACGTCCGAGGCGGCGACAAACGGAATGACGCAATGATGTTATTAGTCATGCTTAAGAACGTTATGATTGGCTTGGATATACTCCATATCTGACAGGTAGCATGGTTACGCTATCAGCCTCTCCGATTCTTCTTACTCACAATCGTATATTGTCGATAATGAGAAGCTCTTGTATACATGAGAAATATACTAGTACCCCTACTCACTAATTCGTTCTAATATGGAAGTGAGATATCGTACTAAAAGTAGGTATCAACTTGAAACAAACAGACGCGTAGGTAGTACTCTATCTTAAATAACATCAGTCTTCTCTCTTCGGCAGAACAGCAGCCGCCGAGTTTTCCATCGTCTCCATGCATTTGGTCCTCTCGTCAATAACCTGCGCCACAGATTGCCTCTTATTCAACTCCTGGCTCCACCTGAAAAACTCTGGAAATTCCTTCTCCGGCTCAAACCTTTCTCCTACAAACAGAGCAGGGAATAGAAAATGCCACGGAACGAAGGACAGATCTGCATAAGTGCATTTATCTCCAACCAGCCAGGCAGGTGTGTCCGACTCTAGCTTTAGTTCCTGACGTCGCTTGTGTAAATGTCTATCGATAACTTGCAGCATACGACGAGATTGCTCGGCGTATCGTGTAATCGCCGTCTCAACGTTTTTCTTGTGGTGGAAATGAGTGAACCACATTTTCTGGCCGAACATAGGACCTTGTCCGCTCATTTGGACCATGAGCCAACTGTCGGTCGACCATTTGTCCTGAAGGTTCTCGACGGGATAGCTGATGAGATGCTTAGTGTCATATTGAGCGACGAGATATTGAATAATGGCACCGGATTCAAACAGAGTGACATTCGTGTTCGGATCGACCATTGCTGGGAACCGGCCGTTGGGGTTGAGGTTGAGATAAGGTTCCTTGACAAGGTCTGCATAAGGGATCCAGACAAACTCCCAAGGAAGGTTCAGTTCCTTTAAGACAATGGCAACCTTCCAGGGGTTGGGGCCTGAGCCTGGAGGTCCATTGTAGATTTTAATAGTCTCCATCTTTGTAGTAGAGGATTAACGAAGTAAGTGCTCAGCCAGAGAGCCCAATATGCACAAGGCTAGTAGAACAAACTTAATTAACTATTAACTTAACATATTATCGCTCTTTATATCTGCATTGTGCACTGGCCATTTGTTTCCATTCTCTATTTCTCAGCAGGTGGGGTAAGACCGGAGTTAGTCGGCGGAATAACTATCACTGAATACGACGAAACGATCCAATAGGATCTTAATATCGTATGTCGTTATCATCTTGAAGGGTCGACAGTCCCTTGACATTCAAGTCGGCGTATTGGGAACACACTGGCGTGGCTATTGAACCCTGGTTCTCGGGCAAAGGTCTCACCGCGTGGCGCGGTTCTTCATCCCGCCTTATAAATCAACGTCTGATTCCGGAAAAGGAAATAACCTTATGTCCGCTCAGATCATCTGAAGAGTATTACCCGGGGGAAATAGCCGACCCGACCACTAAGCATTGTGATGAATTGAGACGAAAAATCCCTACATGCACACACGAGAGACAACAAATCAACTCATTTCCCACCACGTTCTGGGTAATAACATCGACAACCCTAACAGTGGTCCTAGCTCAGCATTACCCTATTAAAAGCCATCATCTTTCATCTTCAACGTATAAGCCTTTCCGTACGTGTTCCTCTGAGGATCACGCTTCTCAAAGCCGTCGTCCTTCATCTTCAGAGTGTACGCTTTACCATAAGTATTCTGAGGGTTGCGCTTCTCAAATCCATCATCCTTCATCTTTAAAGTATAAGCCTTTCCATATGTGTTCCTCTGTGGATCACGCTTTTCGAAGCCGTCGTCCTTCATCTTCAAGGTATAAGCCTTTCCATATGTGTTCTGAGGGTCGCGCTTCTCATCGCGTTTCTCAACGCCATCATCCTTCAACAGATAGATCTTGCCATACACGTTAGCAGAGTCGGTGTCTCGTTGAGCAACGGCGTCAGCTAATCAAGGTCAGTTGTCATTCTGTCTCAGCAATATCGGTACTCACCTGGAAGTGGGGTTGCAATTGCAAAGCCGCAAAGAGCAGCGATGTTGAGAATCTGAGACGCCTTCATGTTCAAAAACTATGTGATTCAATCTGAAAGATGATTTCCTTCTGTTTCGTAAACTTTTGATTGAATATTCGATTGAGTGCTATCTTGGCTTAAATAGTCGATACATCGTGGCCCCCACTATGCTCGTTCAGTCGTTAGGCCTTTTGTAAGACCGGTGGCTTCTCAGAAAGGAAGGTCTCTTCTTTGCGTAACGTAAAAGGATTATACGCGTCGCAAAGTTCCATGCAGTCTTATATGCAGCATGAAAACCTACACGCTGGAGTCAATCAGGACTAGACTTCGAAGACACTCGGCACAGGTTGCCGTGACGATCTGCATCCGGGTTCAAAAGTCCCTCCCCGAGTCTACTTAAGGCAGGACATGTCGCTTTTATCACATTGATAAGCACTGAACTTCAGAAGTGCCTTATCTGAATGTCTAATTGAGGTAGGTGCTTTTGTAGGTTGCTGGATACGAGAATAGTTATGAATCATCAAAGATAAAGGTCCTACAACATTCGGAAACTCGTGTCTTTCGATTCAACTCCAGCAATTCCCTCCTTCAAAACCCGCAACCCATTTCACTGTCAACTTCATGTAGCTTTGACACGAAATAAAACCATGTCGTTCAAAGAAGATCACGGCTCTGATGAGAGCTTGCTAGGGAGTGATCGGGACAGCGAGACAATTGACTGGACTCCACCCAAACAGCGGCGAAATTGGAGAAGCCACGCTTGGGTTGCCCTCAATTCCCTTTTCTTCCTTGTCTCTCTTGGCCTCTTCTTGGCTCCGTATTTTGGGATAAGGCTGCAGTCGGACATGGACCATATTCGCAAAACCTCATTTTATTGTCAGTTCCACTTTTGTACACAAACCCAGCATTTTACTGACTTAAGAATAGCCCCGGTCCTTGACTCGATTAACTTCAAGATGATGCCCAAAGAGACAGAAGGAGGCCTGTTCGAAGCCAAGAACCCCTCCAAGTGGCGCAATTCTCTCAAGCCAGATCCAGAAGTTGATGAAGCATGGGAAGATCTCGAGGTCATTCGAGTCTTTCCTATCACCGAGAATGAAGTTCGCCGACTTGGCAAAGATCCAGAGCTTCTCGTCAAGTTTCCACCAGAGTATGGCCTCGGCGACAACGCCTACATGGCGCAGATCGACATGTTTCATCAGATCCACTGTCTCAATCTCCTTCGCCATCTGGCATGGGCTGAGTATAACCGCAATGGTACTGCGAAAAAGCCGTTTTCCGACTTGCATTGGGTACATGTCAGTCATTGTACAGACATTCTTATGCAGAATCTGATGTGCAACGGTAATTTGGATATTATCACGTTCAACTGGGTTGAGACGCAGACGAATCCATTCCCTGATTTTGGGGTTATGCATCAGTGTAGAGACTTTGATGCCATATCTGAGTGGCAGGATAAACACTCTGTGCCAAAGGAATGGGGCCGGAATGTCACGCGGCCAGAAGGCGCAAAACAGATTCCGATCAGTGAGGAGTATTATCGTATATACGGCATCAAGAAGGAGCAAGGATCAAAGGATTCCGAATCCTCGAATTCAGTATAGAATGGAAAGGTAGTGGAGGTAGTCAATGCTTATAGAACATCTCCCTCAGACTTCGCTCGTTATCCCTGCCACTAGCAATATTATCAGCCCATTCCAAGATCTGCCTTGACGAAGACTCGCAATCGCAATATTTCACGGCCAAGTCAAAGTCTCTTTCCACTTGACAAGCGTTAAACATCGACACCCATCGCGGATTCAACTTCCCCATCTCTTCCAAGAATACAACTCGCAGCTGTGTCATCTCGTACTCCATTAAATGGTCCTGATAGAGTTCAAGATGCGAGTACCTGGTGATATCAGGCTTTTTGTTCCGGGTTTTGCTTTCGAGAAAGCGCGGGTATGAACAAGCTTTCCATATCGGTAGGGCTGACACGCACTCCCAGTCAACAACCCCGGTGAGCTTCCCACGTTTGTCTGTGAGGATATTGGCTAGGTGCAAGTCTCCGTGCCAGAGAACCGTTCTTTCTTCTATAGGACTTTGATTCGGAAAGATTTGGTCCAGCAGGGGCTGCAGCTTCTCGACAATGTTTAGAGTCCGCGTCGCATTGTCAAGCTCGGCTTCTGCATCCTTGTCAAGTTCAGCGTTATCCTTGTACTTTTCCAAGACCGAAGTACAGTCACTTTCGTATAGTGACAGACGGGTGGAAAGCCATTCCTGGCTTGATCGAAAAGGGCCGCGGTTGATATCCTGATGGATGTTGTTATTCCAGAAGAACGGCATAGAAACAATGCGACCAGTTGGAGGAAGTCCAGGAAGCGCCGTTGATAATGATCCTGGATAAATATTGCCAATACCGCGGAATTTCTGGTTGTAGAGGTTGGCCGAAAATGAAGCAAATTGCTTTACCAGATCTTGTTTCCGAGTAAAGTCGATATTACTCCAATTATCGCACAGTCGAGTTCCTTCAAGCTTGGTCATCAAAATCCATTCAAAACCAACCGGTGAATCCCGAAAGCAGTTATAGTGGATGATGCGAGGTACTGGAATAATTCCTAATTGAGAAACCCATCTGATAGTTGCGACTTCACTTAGCGTCTTGTATCGTGGGTCGACGGGGAGTGTGATTCTCAGGAGGAGAGGCGGTTGTCCCTCGACAGAGATTTCATATAGCTTGTTAAATGCACCCTGGGAAAAGCGTGATGCTTTAATTCTTTTCGAAGGCCAGAGTGGTCGTAGTGTTGATTTAATAGATTTGAGTTCGGGGTCGACAGTCCACTCCGGCTCAGGACCATATACCGTCTTCTTCCAGTGGAGACCACCTAGCTGCTCCTGAGAGAGAGGCATGTTGAGAACAGTACGAAAAGGTGATGGAAAATAGTGTTGACGGAAAGGAAAAGGTTAATGAGAAGGAGAAGAAAAATAGCTTTGTGCGAGCAAAGAAGGACATAATATACAAATCATCAAGTTTTATGCGCGCACGAGAGTTCGACAGTCAAGGTTAAGATTTTGATTTACATGAGTCAAACTACTCAGACAAATAGCCACTCAAACCTTCCTCACCATTGATCTATATATTGACATTGGTAAACAAAAGCCAAAGCCACTTTGGGCCTTGAACTTCAATAAATTCCATGTCCTATCGCATCTCGGGACCAGACTTTAACTTCGCCGCAGCTACTGTCATCGAATGGAACCCCAACTCATGTGATAAACATAGCGGAATTTCCTAGCATCTTCAAACTGGATTGCTGTATTGTAACTGGTTACTATGTCTCGACTCAAAAGCGAAAACCTTGGCATAGGGGCTTTGACTTAAAGAGTTCACTCTTATCAAGTTGGTTTAATAACCGTCCCATAAACTTTTAGCGATTTCAATCGTAAGATTCTTTAATTCTATAAACTATCTTTAATGCACTGGCAACTCTAATAAAGATCCTCCTAAATCCCTGATATCCACCTACAATCGACTGGTAAAAGGGTTGACCTTGGCTGCAGGAGCATTCTCTGCAAAGAGGTCAGGGTGGTCAGCCTTGATGATATCGGCACCCTAGGATATGAGTTAGCTAAGTAAATAAGACCGAGTTGATGAGTTCTCACCTTTTCTCCAATCATGTAGACAGAGTTCTGAATGCGACAATCGGGAATGACAGGGATGACGGAAGCGTCGGCGATGCGGAGGTTCTTGACACCGTGGACGCGAAGGCGAGAGTCGACAACACCTTGCTGGATGTTCTTGGAAAGACGTGCGGTACCGCATGGGTCTATATCGCCCGTTAGTATTATGTATTCAAATAACTCGAGGTAACTTACGGAAACCAGTCTGGCTGCGATCAAGCACAGCTCTCTTCATCTCCTCGTCAGACTCAAGAGGCATTCTCCAAGGATACTCGCCGGTGACAATATCCTTGAATCCAGCGCCAGTGGTGAGAACATCATAAGTCCAGCGAACGCCTTCACGCATAGCAAGGATATCGAGATCGTTGCCAAAGAAGTTGAGGTTGATGTTGGGCTGGACCAAAGGATCACTGCTGTTGAGAGTAACTTGACCTTCAGACAGAGGACGTAGAAGATCAACGATGACAGTCATGTAGTTGCCCTTCTCAGGAACGGGGTAGTGCCATTGGAATGCAGTGCTGAACATGCCGACGAAATCGAGTTCGAAGTGAGGTTGACCCTTGGGACCGAAGGGATCTAGACCGCCGTTTGCGGCCTTGGCTTCGCGGTAGGACTGATGCTGTTCAAGACGCTCATCAATGCGAGGAAAGCCGACAAGTTCAAGAAGACCAGAGCCGACAGGGCCGGTCTTGTCGCGCTTGTACTGAGCAACAGCAGCGCTGTTGGCAATACCATCTCGAAGGATATAGTCCTCAAGACCAAACCCGTCCTTGACTTGAAGAACAAAAGGTACAATCGGGTGATCAAGGAGATGCTGACCAACGTGGGGAGAGTCAACCTTGACGTTGACTCCGTTCTTCTTCAGTTCCTTGGCGGGTCCGATACCAGAAAGCATCAAAAGCTTGGGAGTCTCGAAAACACCCTGCGATACAATGACTTCGCGGCTGGCGTAGACGCTGAGTTCTGCCTTGGTATCTGGGTTGATGACAGTGACACCAAGACAAGTGCTGGTACGAGGATCAATGATCAATTCCTTGGACTGAACGCCATAGAGGATATTGACATTGGGCTTGTTCTTGAGGTACAAGAAACTGCCCTGTCGCTGACCACCGTGGATGGTATCAACACAGTGAGTAAGACCTCGCATCTCACCATCGTAAATATTCTCGGTGAGAACTTCACCCTTGGAAACCCAAGCTTGAGTCAGGGCATCGCGCCAAGGCTGCATCTCAGGAACAAGGTCGGCATGAGCAATCTGAATAGGACCTCCAGTACCAATCTTCTTCAGATCCTCAGGATACAGCTTCTCATCATCATGATAAGTCGCACATTTCCTCAGATACTCAACACACGCATCCCAATTCCACTCCTTGCCACCAAAAGCCTCCCAATCATCAAAAGTTGGCTTAGAACCAGGAATCCAGGTGAAGTAATTAGCACAAGAAGATCCACCGAGGACTTTTCCACGAGTGTTGGGCTTTTCAATACGCTCGTAGTCATCGCGTTTGATCATGGTTGACTTGTAAGCCCAATCATGCTTGCTGCCACGAAGGTTGAAGGCCTTAGAGGGAGTTGTGATTTCGGGGACTTGGTGCGGGTTGGGAATTCCGGCTTCGATGACGAGGATACGAGTAGAGGGGGATTCAGCGAGACGGCCGGCGATGGCGTTGCCTGCGGTGCCACCGCCGACGATGATGAAGTCGTACTCATTGCCGTTTGCGACGAAAGCCATGGTGAAGTTGTGGGTAAGTCACTTAAGAGGTGATGCTAATTTTCTTTGAAGTTGAAGGTGAAAGTTAAAGGTGAAAGTTGAAGGTGAAAGTTGAAGAGTTTGTAGCGGTTGCTAAGTTGTTTGTAGTGAAGCTTGAGTGATTGATTGATGGCAAGACAACAAGATGCTACAGAAGACATGGTATTTATATCCAATATGTTCTGACGTCCTCACCGGAAATGCCATATCCGACTTTGAGGTTTTTTCTTTTCTTCCTCGAGTTTCACGGCATTCGTAATGCCGACTATACGAGTGATACGTAACACTGAATGCATGCATGGCTATGAGTCAGCTGAGTAATTTGCTTAAGTGTGAGGAAATCTGGTATTCCCGCCCTTCGCCCGTAGAATTGAGGTTATTCGGATCTCTCGGCATGGCCTTCGGTGACGTATCCAGGACAATCTCACCATTCCGAGCCAACTCCGAACTATCCCATTCAGAAATAGTCTAGAATTATGTGCCTGGCCCCATCTTTTGCGGCTCTCCGGCATCTGTCGTCTAACCGTAAGCAGCAATACTACTGGCAATAGCGAGCCCACTTCAAGATAAAGCTTAGAAAACTACTCTTCTTGATTGGATTAAACACTCAGATTGTTCGCGATAGCATCTCTTATCGAGAAAATACCGCAAAATGAGATCCATTCTTATCTGTCGGAGGTCGTTCGGCATTACCCTTGTTATCAGTCTCGTAATGAAGTGCAAAATTTGTTAAAGCTTGGAATTTCCTCGTTTCTTTTTCTTCATTGCAACTCCAGTATTCTCAATTGTCTTATTACTTGATCATTATGTCTAACCCTACGTACACACTGGCTGAAGGTACATCCATAGCCTACATCCGCTTTGCTCTCAGAGACTAACTTGTGTAGGCCAGCCCGTTCGCGATCCCTCTGTGAGCACTACCCTGCCTGTCTTTGGCGGTGGTGGCCTCACAACACTTGGTGATACCCTCCTTCTCGAGACCCTCGCTCATTTCAGCCGAGAGCGCATTCCCGAGCGGTATGTTACCCATTCTTTCTCTCATGAACTACTAGCTGACAATCGCTCAGAGTCGTCCACGCCAAGGCTGCTGGTGCCTGGGGTGAATTCGAAGTCACAAACCCTGAGATTGCCCAATTGACTTGTGCCAAGTTCCTCGACACCGCTGGCAAGAAGACTCAAGTTCTTTTCCGTCTCAGCACCACTGGTGGTGAGAAGGGAAGCGCTGATACCGTTCGCGATGTCCGAGGCTTCTCTGTCAAGTTCTTTACAGAGGAAGGAAACTATGATATTGTCGGGAACCATGTCGTAAGTGCATCTTTGAGGCTAATAATGTTATGGTACTGACTGCTTAGCCTGTATTCTTTGTTCGTGACCCAATGCGATTCCCTTCGTTGAACCGAAGCCACAAGAGACATCCCGCTACGAACCGCCCTGACTCCACCATGGTAAGTGATATACACCATTCTTATAATTAACTTCAGTATCTGATGCCTTCTAGTTCTGGGACTTCCACGTCAATCAACCCGAGAGTGTCCACACTCTAATGCATCTCTTCGGCAGCCGCGGTCTTCCCGACTCCATCCGCCGCGTAACAGGTTTTGGTGTTCACACCTTCAAGCTCGTCGACAGCTCCGGTCGTCCTCGCTACTGCAAATTCCACTTCCGCCCCGAAACTGGTCATACAAGCTTTGCGACCGCTGAGGAAGCTGAGAAGATGCTGGTGCCAATGCTGATTACCATAACGAGGACCTCTGGGATGCTATTGCCAGGGGTGAATATCCCGTCTGGAAGTTATACGTTCAGGTCATGGAGCCTGAGAGGGCTGAGACCTTTGGACGGGCTTTGTTCGACATTACCAAGACTTGGTCTCATAAGGAGTTTCCCTTGATTGAGGTTGGAAAGATGACCTTGAACAAGAACGTAAGTTTCTCGAACCTCCAGGAGGAGTTACTAGTGCTGACAGGGATTGTTATAGCCCGAGAACTACTTTGCCGAGATTGAGCAAGCTGCCTTCTCACCTTCCAACCTGGTTCCTGGTATCGCCATGACACCTGATCCCAGTAAGTCACCTTTCCAACGATTGCGCATTAAGACCCTGACCCTCTTTAGTGCTGCAAGCACGTATGTTTGCCTACCCCGATGCCCAGCGATACCGCCTTGGCTCCAACTACGCCCAACTACCTCCCAACCGCCCCATCGCTCCTGTCTACGCTCCCTACATTCGAGATGGTATCACCACCACCGGCAACTACGGTGGTGACCCCAACTACGTCCGAAGCACTCTCAGCCCTGGCGTCACCGCTCAATCCATCACTCAGATCACACATCACGAGCGCATTGCTACCAATGCACTGCTCGGCCTGAATGAGATCCCCGTGGATGATGAAGACTTTGTTCAGCCTCGGGATCTGTGGAAGAGGGTCTTTGATGATGCTGAGAAGGAGAAGTTTGTTGTGAATCTCGTTAGCAGTCTTGCCGGAACACCGACTCCTTTGCGGGAGGCTGTTGTAGCTATGTTTAGCAAGGTTGATGGCGAGATTGGTCAACGAATGATGGCTAAGATCAAAGAGGATGCTACTCACCTGTGAGTTAGAGGGCTGAGGAAAATAATTTGATGATGAAAGATAGAGGAGAGGCTGTACCCATTATCGATAGACATATAGAAATTTTTGGATAGATCTAGAGGTATAGAAGCATATATTTACAGTAAGTTGCAAAGAAGCTAAAAAGAGTTGTCGCTTGGCACAATATGGAACTCGATCCTCTCATCTACTACATATCCTGTAATCTAGGCCTCGTCCTATCTAGCACCGCTCAATGATTGAATCCGTAGTCTGATATAAGTGCGCCAATTGATTGGCTCCGCCGACTTCAAACTTCAAACGTAATACTAAAGAGCAGGACTTGCCAATTCTTTGCCAAGATACCACCTAGGCACCTTGTGCTCCCAGACACCGCGCATCCCTTTGACTGGGACAGTTCCGGAACTGATACTGTGTAACGTCGGCGTAGACGCAGGTTGGAGTAAAGGACTGTATAGGGAATTAGTTGACAACTTACTTAAGAATAGGTGTAGGAGTGAGCACCTTACAGAACAATTCATCGTAAATGCCGTTCCATCAAAGAACGGCTGGTTTCCACCGCAGGCATCAGACCCAAGGAACAAGGCCTCGGGTGTGACCCATCCCTTTTCGATACATCTAGCTCAATAGCTACTTTCCTTTACTATTCGCACTCTCCGATGGTAGCTCTGCCGGAGACATATATTGGCGACTATCAAGCTCCCATACTTATTTTTATTAATGACTATCAAGTTCCCATAGTTACTGTTACTTTTTGAGGCTCCTGAGCCCATTCTTCCTCAGTTGCGGTATTTGCCTGCTTAGTCCTCCTCGCTCGAAGCACAAACCAGATCAAGGCAGCAAACCCAGCCAGAGCTGCGACTCCAATGCCGACTCCAATACCTGCCTTGGCTCCAGTGCTCCGTCCCCCACCACCTGACGAAGAAGATGTTTCAGTCGCACCAGCGGTTTCTGCAGTACTGGCCCCAGGCGTTTTGATGGAAAAATCGGAAGAATGCCATCGAATGGGAATACCAATGGCATTGGCTCTAGCTCCGTTGGTAGTTGATGTTTCCCAGTCTCCTCCGACAGTCGAGATAGCATATATTACCTCGACTGTAGTTGGGATCACAATGGTGCAGAGATCAGTGCTGTACCAAGGCCAACCTTTCTCTGTTTGACAACTGAATGAGCTGCATATAGGTCCACGCTCTGGGCTTGCCATTGCCATCTTTGCATGTGAGCTCATCGTCTGTATACCTAAAACCTAGAATACTTCGGACATGTCCTAGCGGGTGTAAAGGTTGTTGTGAGAGCTGGAACCTGTGTTGTCATAATAACGTTTCAAGGCAACAGTCCACGGGCACATATATGGTCAGCTCGGGTGGGAATGACAGAGGTAAAGATAATTCGAGCATACCCTTTTGGCCATAAGAGAAAAATAATCTATGATCGTGTATGCCGATCAGGCATCGGATTGGCATTGTTATATAACTCATCGGGCTGTTAATGTTTGTTGGTTCCAAGATAAAGTATTAATAGCAGACCGCTTCGTTGGGATCTCTTAATTGGATGGTCATCCCTCAGTGAAAGGATAGATAGCAAGTTGCTTAATAAAAGTCTCTTGATTGGTTGGCCAGATGTTTTGTTACAAGGTCCTGGCCGGCCTACAAGGATTGAAGCGCTTAAAGATATATACCTTGGCCAATGGTGTCAGCATTGGGTGGAGTTAGTTGTATTTTGGGGGTAGGTTAGTAGCTTTGGTTGTAGAATAATGCAAGGACCAGTGAATGTGCCCTCAGTTGGTTATGGCTCTTGTTGGATGGCGGAGTGCTTTTCTGTCCGAGTCCGTTGGCACAAAATATGAATAAGTACTTCTGTCTGATTCTAAGGACTCCTGAGGTGGATCATAGCACAGACCAAAGGGAATTCGAGATAAAAGTAGATATAAATATTATACAACTGTCTTAATCCAAAGTTATTACAACCTTTTCCTTCAATGCCTTATCTCTCACCATGTCTAGCCCTTTCTCGATACTTTCCAATCCAGTTCCAACAATAGAGTGTTCCGAGCTCAGCTCATACTCTCCAAGTTGCAAAGCTTCACTTAGAAATGTAGTAATTCTGCCCTTGGTATCCCATTCGATTATATCTGTTCCAAACACAAACTTGCTCTGAACTCCGTTCCTCAAGACTTTGAGCCTACTACTTCCCGATAACCAAAGATACTTGGCGACAAACGGGATCATGGAGATTTTGCTTGTTGGAGTGGTTTCCGGCATATCGATAGACACCTGCACAACGTTTTTCGCAGCACCAGGAATAGCACTGACAATATCGACGCATTTTGCCAACGAGCCTTATCCAATGGCTACTGCACCTGCGCATTTTCTGTCCTTGAACGCAGATACTACATCTGCCACAACTGAAGAGCTGCGATAGTCGTATAAAGCCGATACTCCGAGACGGCGCAAATTGTCCGAGTTTGCGAGCGAGGCTGTCGCGATAACATCATAACTGGCCGCGACAGCTAGCTGCACTGCATTTCTTCCAACGCTGGTGCCTGCTCCCCAAACCAAGATTGCCTCGCTCGTTGGACTGCGATCTTTCTCGGTTCGAGGCAGCTGCAGCACTAGTTGGTCGTTCTGGAACAGAGCGCATGCGGCGGTGACTGTAGTGAGAGGCAAGACACTCGCTTCAGCACTCGTCATTCCCTCGGGAATTTTGAAAGCCAAATGTTCTCTGGGAACGACAAGTTCTTGAAAGGCCCCTTCATCTGGTCTTCTGCCACGTTTATCTATGCCCGCCACCACGGCAGCAACTCGATCACCCTCCTTGAACCGAGTGACACCCGGTCCTGTCTTGATGACTTGGCCCGCTACATCGTGGCCAAGAATAAGTGGATAGGTAAGCCACTCAAACATCATGTTGCCCATGGATCGCTTGACTGCGTCGATTGAGTTGATAGCAACGGCTTGGGTCTTGATGAGGAGTTCACCTGGTCCTGGTCGTGGAACGGGTGCTGATTTAACCTCGATAGTAGGAGATTTGGAGTTAAGAAGATAGGCGGCTTTGTTGGACATGGCCATGATGAAACCTTTGGTGATAAAAGTAATAGAAAATGATTGTTTGACTCTAGAGAATTTTTCATGGCCAAAGACATTTTCAAAGAGCCTTTCTCCTGTTTTTATACTTGTTCCACGTCATCGATTCGGACGAACTTGAATCAAATCAGTATATTGTGCTTATGATATCTCGAAGTCAGAAATATGCGAATCCGAGATAATACGCGCTGCTTTCCATTTTGGGACAAGACCAACTTCGCACAATGAAGCCTAACCGCATATCGTATAAAAACACGACCTTATTGGCTGATCGCCATAGATCCATGACGATTCGCAAATCAAGTGATAAGTGTCCGAGATCAAAGTGCTTCCGGATTGATTGGCTGTCACCTCAGAAAGCTGTCTTTGTTGAATTATTAATTGAAAGATTAGTTCTTGGAGGCCTTTATTGTTACAGACCAGCCTCTTACCTTGGAATGCGCAGTCCTCTCTCTAATACATTACGTTTCAATTGCCTAGCAGTCGCCTACAAGCCCACCTAGTTGTCAAGCCAGACGAACCAGAGCCAATATTGAAGTATCTCTGGGACTTATACGAGATGGTCAAGATCACACGCAAGATGCTATAAAAAGGTCGATCAATACTAAATGCAAAAATCGGATTTCAAAGATAATCAATTTATACTAAGAGCCTTCTTCTAAGTATCTATCTAGCTTGAACAGATATTATTATCTTTAAACGTGACGTTAGATGATATAAATATTATTAATTTAGAGTTGGAAAGTAAATTAATAATTAATGATGGTGGACTGTAGGGTATGCAATTAAGCTCACTCAGTTAACGTCTTCCCTAGCCCAGTAACTAATAATAGCTTCACGTATTATCGGTCGAAACGTGAATACTTGCTTCGCCTTCTTTTATTTCTTGGCGACTCTGAGATAATCACAGTCAGATGATGTAAGTGGAAATACTTGGCGTAATGCTGACCGCTGATCACACTCGAATGTCTCTATAAGAAACCAAGCACATTATACTTCAACAAACCACTTTTCTTCCTCATTTTATTAAATAGAGGTCGCCTAGTTCAATATATCAGCGCCAAATTTTACTAACACGACGCGACTCATCATGGCATCATCACCTTCCACCGAAATCGACATTGAGAACAAGGTCCGAAAAGCCCTCGAGCGAACCGAATTCGAGACCTCGGCTCTCGAAAAACTGTCAGGCGGATCTGTTAACTGGATCTATCTCGCGAAGCTGGCAAAGCCTCTGGAAGATGGGACGGAGCAGGTCTTGGTGAAGCACGCAGAGTCTTACATGGCTTCTAAGCCAGAGTTTCCATTGCCTTCACTTCGCTGCGTATAGCCACCACTGATCTTTGTTTTCATGGAACTGATCCTTTCCAGACCATCGAGGTAGAGAGTTTCAAGATTTTCTCCGGCGTTGACACATTTGGAAACTCGAGTTCAAAGGACCCTCACAATTTTGTCGCGCGAACCCCGAAGTTCTATCATTTCGATGAAGAGGGCTTGAATCAGGTCGTTGAATTGCTGCCAAACGGGATCCATTTGAAGAATTATGCCATACAGAACTTTGGTGCCCCGACACCAGAGTCTCTCAAGCCACAGTGCCATGCGCTGGGCAAGGACCTTGGTAGATGGCTTAAAGACTTCACTGAATGGAGTTCTCAGCAGATTAAGCACCGAGATCTCGTAGCACAGAATGACTTCGCTCAAACTGTGAGGCACATGATTAACTATCAATGGTTACATGAGCGAATCGAGAGCTTTCCGACCGTTCTCGGGGATGTGAAGGATATACTCGAACAGGTTGAGAAAATGGTCGCCACTGAGCTGAAGGAACCAGATAAGCTTCAAGTTATCCACGGCGATTTCTGGACTGGAAAGTAAGTTGATGTGTCGTTGGGTTATGCGCCAGAAGCTGACCTTAGTAGCGTTATCCTCCCTAACGCCTCTATTTCAGAAAGCAGCGAAATTCCATTGTTTTTCGTCGACTGGGAGATGAGTCAGCTCGGTTGTCCCTCCGTCGACTTTGGTGAAATGATCGCCGAGATGTACGCTCTGTGGCTGTACAAGTCCATAGACGCTGGGCTCTGGATGATGGAAGGTTTCATTGAAGGATATAGAGAGATCAACGAGGAATTCGCTTTCCGAACTGCCATACACATAGGTACCCATCTCGTCTGCGTCACAACTGACTTCCCAGCATGGGGACCTGAGAATTTCGAGAAGATTGTTACTGTGGGAAGAGATATCATTGTGCATGCTTGGAGCAAGAACCGTGTTTGGTTTCAGAAGGGAGATCTGGCAGGCCTTTTTACGGACTAAAACCTCCTGAAGGATGCTGACTTTGTCATGGACTCGTTCCATCTTCACATATAACTCGGCCGATATGTTTGGACTTCAAAGCCAATAGAAATATATTTTCAGATACTAGTGCAGTCAAAGTCCTTCGGGACACAGATGTGAAGTGTTGTGTCGGCACCGCATGGTATAGCTATGTTATCGCATATCACGAAGAAGCTGCATGTCCCTGCGACCTTGCATCGCTTGTCGCCCTTCAGACATTTGACTTTATCCTCCTTAGGGCATTTGCGAGGACATCCGCATTCTTTAGTCTTGGCAAGAGGATGGGCGTAGGAGAGAGGAATAATAAAGAGAGTGGCGAGGGCGAAAGCGGTGAACTGCATGTTGACTGGTTTGTTGGTATCTGGACTAACCAAGGTAAATCCAGTTACTATAATCAGATATATCAAAGAAAGCATATATACGAACCTGCCAATGCCGAGCACTTTTCCTAATGCTTCCCGTTGAAAGAAAAGTATGCATCACCTGCTAGAGAAATAAACAGTTTGGTAACGGGAATGGCTAAGTATTTACAGTAGTTGTGCGGCGGTGGGGCGAGAGACAACCGACCTCCGTAGATTATCGGAGGTTAGGGTATCGTTCAAGACTTGAGAGCTCGCCTCCGCAAATTGACGGAGGTGTTGCTTTCTAGAATTCCAGATAGACATAGTATTGACTGCTTGTTAGGATGCTGATAGTAATACTTAACATTATTAATTTCTGCTAATCTAAGCGGTAAATCGGATACTACTGCACTAAACTCGTTTCCATTTACTGGACTGCTGAAGCCATAACGTAAAATTCTGCAACCCGGGTTCTTGATCTCGCAACGCACTTATATCTGCCTTCCATCCTTCTGTTCTGAACCACTCAAAACTCTTTGACGCATCCTTAACCATCCAGAGAATGGGGTAAGCCACAGCTTTATATGTCTGCGGAAGTTCCTCTCCGACCACCTCTCGGAATGCTTTCTGAAGCTCCAAGAAGCTTAACTCATCCCCTGCCAAAGCAGTTGCCTTTCCAGACCAGGTATCTGGGTTCAGCAGCGCCTTTGCTGCAAAGACGCCAATGTCATGCGTGCTGATCAGTTGCATCTTGCGATCTTTTGGCATACCCTCAGCCCATAGAGACGCCATCATCTGGCCAAAGAATCCGGGATTGTAACTATCCATAAACCCAGTTGGCCGAAGAATAGTCCATCGTTTTTTGTTTGCTTCGCATAGTTCTCGCAACCGGAGCTCTATGCGATGTTTTGCGGCAAAGTGCGGAACTTCGGTTGGTTGAGTCCAACTAACTACGTCGCCTCCCCGATCGACACTCGAAAAGACGATGTGATCGACTTGAGTGGACGCTGTGGCTGCTTCAATGAGGGGTATGGCTTGGGCCTCGTCGTTGGGTGGGACTGTGACGATAAATACTGATGAGGTGGATGGGTGTTGTTCGAAGATAGGCTGTGGCGCTTGAATATCTCCCTGAATAAGAGTGATTTCTGGATACTCTGATTGGAGTGCCTGGGACTTTGGTGATGAGATAGATCTTGTCAAAGCCAGTATTTTAATATCTTGGCGTTGCGTGGAATTGGCAAGTGTTTTTAAAATGGCGTTGATTGTAGCCTTGCCTTGCTGCCCGGTGGCACCAACAATGAGGAAATTTCTTGTCATCTTGTTAATATTATAGAAAATGTGTTTTTTTTATTGAGTAAAACATTTTTCGGTTCTTAGGAGATGGCTTGGTTATTATGTTGGCTTCGGAGACATACCGGAGGCTTTATGTTAAGCTTATTAATTGCAGCTTTTTAGTGTGCTAGGAGTGCGAGGTCTAAGCCACTACAAATAAGTGTTCAAAACGCACTAAAATACATCCTACGGAGCCTCTTCAATCAAGTCTGCGATAAGTATAAGTGTTTTTCCAAGGAGACTTGCAAGGTATCGGAAACTTCAAATCGGGCTTATTAATGATTGTTTTACTTCAGTTAGTAGGGAAAAAGTATTCTTTAACCTAATTCTCAGTTCCAAGCCTCCATCGTAGTCTTGAATGGCATTTGAAGGAGTCATCATATTCGCAGATGTTGATGAGCTTGATCTTAAATGGGATTAGGAATTGAAGCTCACTGACAAGATGCGCCCGAGTGCCTTGGGCTTTTCTTTATATTTACTTAATTTGTCTTTATTTAGATTGTATTTCATTTACACCTATAGTAAAATATTCACGTGCTTCAGTATTACCTCGGCATTTGGCCGAATAGTACAATTTGGCTTTGACAATGTCTCGCGTGCCAGTTGTCTAGCCTGCTGATCTGGCCCTGAAACCTGCTCTCTAGTCGCGCTTTGTACCAAGTTTTCGTATCATTATGAAAGTCAATTTTATAAACAAGTGGTTGTTTCGAACGTCATACGTTATCTGCTGCATAAAATTGTTGTAGCTATCGCGCTCGAGCCTCGGGTAGATTGCTTTTCGCAAACTAGACCTAATTCTGAAAGGCGAGCCAAATAAGTGGCTTCCAAATAATTTTCGGGTTGCCTGTATTTTGAGCGTGTCATGTGCAACTGCGTCATCATGATAGGCTATGATCTGATTTCGGGGGGCTTTTCTCGAGATGCTGCGGGATTACTTTGGCGGAATTATTAGCCCTGGTTTTGACCGCTTAACAATTATTACCCTGATAGCTATAGCGGGATATAAAAGGCCAGACATTATCTTGGATTTCCTGCCCTATCTTTATCCAATAACTTGATATCTACAATCTGTGTCAAGAATTGAATCGATAATAATGGGTGCCAAAAAAGACAGCAAACCTTCACAGGCACGAAAGCCACAGCGACCCACCAATCTGGTGCTAGGACTACGAGTACTCGTTCTAGGAGTCACGATCGCCGGAATCGTAGTCTCCTCTATCCCTGCCCCAAAAAACTTTATTGCAATTGGAATATTGGGACCAGCTGTAAGTGAATATATTTATGGGTATATTCTGACCTTCCGTGCTAACAAAGCAGCTTGTCACGACCTTCTGCTGGTCGCTTATAGAAATTCTCTACCCTGTGGTTAAGGTTTTCCCACCTGCCTACATATCATTCCGTATCATCATAGACTGCGTTATTGTTGTTGGGTCAGTAATCTGCCTGATATGCTTTGGATTGTTCAGGGATTGGTAGCCGGGGGGTAGCGCTCTCGGTCCGTATCAAGCACCGTTAGCCAGAGAGATATTATTCCAAGCAGCCCTGGGACTCGCCTGCGCATCGACGTAAGTTGTCTCCTTCAATCCATAAGAAGATAATTTAATAACTCCATACTTAGTGTCCTTGAGATTATAATTTGTATTACCCAACTTTTGGAATAATTGTCTTTAGATAAGGATATCTCTCAGGTTCGTGACAGTGCGTGCGTTGATGAGAAATACATTTAATAGTCTTGAGAATATATTAAGATGTAAGATATAGGGAGTGGAATAAAGTTAGGCTTAACCTTAGAAATCTTGATAATATACTAATCCTATCTTATTTCATGCCCCCTATGGTTCCCCCTTTTCCTTAACTCAGCTCTCCCTGACCACTTCTCGTCCAGATTTACTTCCCCCATGTAGAAAGAGCGTTCCTGTCATATTTGAAATCGTCTCTGGCCACTATCAAGCTAAAAGCTTCAATAAACACACTAATCCACTACATCTAGACTGCGGGCATGCGAGGTACCCATTGCACTATCGGGGCGATGACGGTCATCGACCCGCCGCAGGTACATTTGTCATTCAGCTCCTCATTGAAGCAGAGAATGTATATCGTTGCTTAGACAACGACAAAATCGCCAAACTTGGCGGGGACATCAGCCGAGTTTCCCTCCTCAGCGGCAATGGCGACACTATACAGCAACACCAATCATTAGCAATTCAGATTTCAAGAGCAGAAGATAGGAAATGCAAGGAATCTACAAGCTGCCAAGTCGCATCGTTAGCAAAGACTCTTTTAAAATAGCCCTTTTGGGATGAACTGTACCATTTCGTTCAATGGAGCATCGTCTAGCTTGCTGAGGTCGTACTGAACGCCATCGGCAAACTCAAGGAAACTCGGCTTGACGCATTTAATCTTGTGGTCAGAACTCTTGTTGTTGAAGCCATAGCCAGCACCGCCCCAAGGACCGCCCTTCATCTGAACGTTCTTGCGACCTCTGCTGGGCTCGAGCTTGTCATATGCTCCGCAACGGGGACGGCGGTGGTAGCGCAGCTGCAGGTCCCAAGCAGTGGGTATTTCGCGAAACTCGATCCAGGTGAAGCCGGTCCCATCGGCACCACAGCAGGTATCGGCGCCGAGGTTCAAGCAGACGATTTTATTGCCGGGCTTGTCGCTCCAGCCGAGATAGGCATCAATGGCGGAGACACTGGCCACGAGGCTAAGAAGGGTGGTTTTGAAAAGCATTGTGAGAAGTAGATGTTTGAAATTGATGAAGAATGTTGTGATTAAAGATGGTGAATGTGATGAAGGGAGTGAGTGATAAGAATGGGTAGGACATAATAATGGCCTTTTATACTTGTTGAAGGCCTTTGCCCTTGACCTAGTCTAACACTTTCTATATTTGCCAAACCTTCTCCTCTCAGACGCATCACCCTTTGGCAGCTTCTTGGTGCGCTGAAGCTACAGTAGCAACGCAATATTGACTGTAGTCATTCCGATAGTTCACATGAGCCACTGCAGCATACTTACCTGAGGTCGAACATAGTTTTGATAAAGTGCTACTCCGGATACTTTTATCCGCATTGCCAAGAGCCTTATCAGGAAGTTTATTCAGGTCGAGGTGAGCCGAACTCCAAGAAGGATTCCGGATACTACAGTCTCCGCCAGTAAGCTCGTATTATGGAAAGTTCTTATTAGCAAATTGATGCTGACATCATTTAGTGTTACAGCACAAACTATGCCAATCTATTCTTTGGCTCAAACCTCACATATACAGGATACAAGAGATAGTGTTCTAACGGTAACTCTAGCTTAGATTATGGTAAGAAAGAAAAAATTTTCTTCTTTGATTGCTTAATGGAAATGCTTTTGGCATAATAAAAAAAAACAAATGTACTTAATTACCATAACTTACCGAGGTCGTCAAGTAACGGCAGGTTTGCCAGGATATGAGCCCTCGGACAGTTGCGGATCACGGTGGCTTGCTTCCTATAATAGATAGTTTCCGATGCAAAGTAAGCTTATCCGCAGCTGATTATAACCGAACGTGGGATTTTCATTCTCCGGCGGTCAGACTTATATTGCTTGGCATTCTCTTGGTAGCTTACTTACAAGCCTTATAAAGCGAGCGCATTGCCTTGAACTAGCAGCTACAAACCTGATGAGGTAATAGTATTGCCTTGAAAGAGTAAGTGGGGTCTTCTACCTCTGGTCTTTTTGTTGTGTTTTCTTCTTGTCAATCAAGGTTATTGGTTCAAAGACAATTGAGAAGGATCACTCGTAATATTATATCATGCTCGTTGCTTTGGAAAGTAGCTTTTAGGCTAGCCCGGGAAATATCGATAAAGTGGGATAGAACCCAAACTATTTTATCGCAAAAGTTCCTTCCGTGCATGCATGCCTCCAGTCATGTCAACTACATGTATTAAGCTTCATAGTTGACAGTCAAATTGCCTCTATCGGATACCAATTCACATCTTTATAGATATCCTCAGTTATTCGGTTTGTATCTATCTTCAATAGCTTCCACTAGCCTATAAAACATTACTTTCAATCTACGATAGCGCGTGCCGTGGCCATTGAAAAGCCCATATACTCATAGCGAAATACCCGGGACGTGACAAACGCACCAATGTTTATATCCGGGTCCTTGACAATATAAGGCGATGTGGCAGGCGTGAGAATACCACCGACATCGAAGCAGATGTTGGTTACTAGACCGTAAAGGTCCTCGTCTGTTTGTGACGAATCTACATAGCTTACCACAGCAGGCATCAGCCAGATGATGTTGATTAAGGATTCCAACAGGGGTGAAGCCATTGTAGACCACCTAGGACAGTACTTGTCTATCATGCCACTGGCATCTACAAGCGCTTTCAGAGCATCGATAGCTGAGATGGTAAGATTTGCTGTCTCGTAGCACTCCAATGGAGCCATGTAGAGGAAGTTGGGGGGCCATGTAAAATAAGTAGGCGCCTGCGTAGCGCCAGTCAACAAATGCATTCCCAGCTTGTGGAGGAGCAATACCTCCGCCATTATCCCCCTGTAAAGAGGTGGTTTAAATATAGGTTCAGTCAGGCAGGGCAAAAGGTAGCTTATATTGATAATCAAAGCTGAAGCTTGCGGCTTTAGTGAGAGAAT
>JAADJG010000110.1:0-21157 GCA_012932025.1 Fusarium austroafricanum | reverse complement strand
TATATTATATATTATATACATTTCTTTTTTCTAACCCTTACCTTACTATTAGAAGTACCTTTTATTTCCTTAGTCAGCCAGACCTCTACCTAATCAGTCTACCCCTATACCTGACCCTCTAGCACCACAGATGGAATAAGTATCAGGCTAAGGGGGGCTAGTCTCCAGTCCCTACCCGAGTATGCTGAGACTGTACCTGGGTGGCTGATGGACGCCCTGACAATACATACAATACAAGATCAACTCAGCTAGCACGCCAAGGTCCGCGTCAGCAAGGCGACTGGCGTTTCTTAGTGCGATGGCTTCCGTTCTCCGACGGAAGTAGGTTATATAAGCAAGGCAGACCGCAAGACCAGGCATCAACATTGGATGTAATAAATAAGCCCCGCATGCCGCTGATCCTGAAGAAGCCAGTAGTATCGTACTATCACACGAACTATGGATCCCGTAGGCGCAACAGCATCCATTCTCTCCCTCATCAAAGCGACTCAGATAGTAGTTTCCTGGGTCAGCCATGTTGTCCATTTAGGCGATCACCTCCACGAGCTATATTCGGAGCTAAGCTGTTTCGAGATTCTCGTTCTAGGTCTTCGATGCGCCATTGATGGAGGCGGGCTCTCGTCCAAGGCACTGGAGCAAGCTGTGACGGCCATCGCCGAGGCTGAGAAGACGATCGACAACCTGAATTCTGTGCTCCTACTAGCACAGAATGGTCAAGCATGGGATATTTCTAGACTACGGTTTATTATGAGGCCGTCAAAATGTGACTCTGTTCGCAACCGTATCCAGGGACATACCCGCTCTCTGACCAGCATAATGCTAGTAGTTATTCAGAGTTCTAGGTGCGTCTCGCGTGTGATGGACATTGGCTTGAGATTAGATGCTAACCGAAACTTCCGTCTGGAATAGTGAACAAAGGGACGCCCGGCTTATCCGCGTATTGACTGAGAAAGCGAATAACACACAACCGGCTGAGGGATTAGTTAGTG
Source organism: Fusarium austroafricanum (assembly GCA_012932025.1). NCBI lineage: Eukaryota > Fungi > Ascomycota > Sordariomycetes > Hypocreales > Nectriaceae > Fusarium > Fusarium austroafricanum. The sequence goes on along the minus strand of JAADJG010000110.1, from coordinate 20,168 downwards.
GCGTGGGATGTAATACAGACGATAACAGCCCAACTGAGCGTAAAGAGATAGAAGATACTAAGAACGACCAATATATGTCGACCACTGCAACAGATGAACAGGCAAGAGTCTCTTTATCTGCAGAAACAGACCTGCATGTGGCTCGGAGGTATTCGTCCTGGACTGCACAGCCGGAAAGTTCTGGCGGCAATGATCAGAAAACACGTCGAAAATCAGCTCCAGCAGTGATGGACACCAGACCACTCGATATTAGTCTCCGAACGGGGATGTTCAGGAAGTTGTTTACCATGATCCGTAGCCTACCGACGGTAAATATCATCCCAGAGAGCAGTGATGCCATTCGCATTGCTAGCTCAGGGTCGGCGACTGATCTCCAGGCCCTTATCAAATCAGGCACCGTATCGCCCACAGACCGTAGCGCAGATGGCTGGACGTTGCTCATGGTTAGTCCCTGTTATCCTCTTAATCAGTTTCCAGCAGGCTAACAGATTTCAGAATGCGACGTACTATGGCAAGCGGGAAGTGATGGACTTTCTTGTGAGAATTAAGGCAGCATTAGCCGCCAGAGAAGATTTTGGAAGGTAAGCATGGACCGTATAACTTTTTGATGCATCGGATAACCATTCCACAGACAGGCTGTTCATTTCGCTATTATCCGCTCCTTTTGTGTTGGAGCCTCAGAGATGGATAAGCAACAGTACCTCCGGTTCCCCAACTGGCGAGATGCTTGGGACGAATTCGACTTCACCAGCATTCACGCTGCGGCATTGGGAAATTACCCTCCAGATGATAAGGAGCGGCCCCCGCTGGCCGCTCTCATCGAGTTCTCTGATAGCCTGAATAATTTGCCCCCAAGACCAAACTGGTCAAAGATCAGATCACAATACAGCGGGCGCTCCCTTTTATTCATCGGAGTGATCGACTTGTTCCGTAAGGCGGAATGCGAGCAGCGGCAAGTTTTGGGATCCAAGTTCTACAAGGTCTATGTTGACCTCATCAACGAGTGCGACGCTCTACAGAGGTGGACTCCCTTCCATTGGGCTACTTACGCGGGACGCGACGATTCAATGCGAACACTTCTCCAGCATGGAGCCAACCCGTTCGTCACGACACCTATGGGTCGCAATTCTCTACACCAGGCGGCCGAGTCAACGCGTCCTGCTATCGTTAAAATCATCTTGGATATCCCGCCGGATCCTGGCTTGGGCTGGTTTGATATTGACCTTCAGGACATCTGGGGCGAGACACCTCTCCACATAGCAATATACCGACAATCGCCGGAGCTGGTTCGAAGGTTATTGGACAAGGGCGCAAGGAGAGATCTTCCGACAAAGGATGGAGGCTATGTCCCGTTGCATTACGCAGCAAACTTAGCCCCAGGGGAGTGTCAAAACGAGCTGGTTCGGCTCCTTTCTGCAGATGGAGGACCGCATATCAACGCGCCTGACGATAATGGGTGTCCCCCACTATTCTCGCTGCTCGGAAATCCAGTGGCATTTAAAATCCTGTTACGTGCATCCGCCGACCTAGGCCTTCTCGATCGAGATGGCTTATCGGTGATCCATCATGCGTGTGCAGGAAACTACACTGAGTCTTTAGATATACTCCTGTCTAGCCCTCTGCTGCCTCGCGGTCTCCCTCTGCAGCCAAACAAGGCCGGCGACATCCCTTTGGCACACGCGATCAAATGCCAATCAATAGCAGCAGCTAAAAGAATGCTGAAAGCTTTCGGGCCAGGCGATCTTGTCTTCAAGAATGGCCGATCCTTGGTCCATAGAGCCATCGAAGCTGGTGATGCTGACTTCTTGGATGCTTGTTTCCAAGAACCGAGTTTCCGTCGGGGCACGGAGACACGGGAAGGTTGGACGACGAAACAGTTAGCAGCAAGACTGGGTCGCTTTGAAGGAAAGATAAAGGATTTAATTCTTCAGTATGAAAGCTATAGCCGGACCGACCGCGAAATTAGCCAAGCAGAAATTCGGGCTCAGGCTAGGATGGACTATTTTGCCATTATTAGATAGACGCCAATTTGGCTTTTAACAGCTTAGATGGAAGCCCATCATTCATTTTAATAACGCCAGCGTGTAAGTAATTGAAAAGGTTCCTTTATATCTCTTAGGATAAGGTATCACGGTTAGTGTGAAGCTTGTGTCTGCGTTGGTTGCGTCCATCTCATCACCGGCAACCTGAAGCCACAGACGTCCCAGATCGCCATTTTCTCGAAACCCATTTTGTAGTATAGGCTTTCTCCTCTTATGCTCGCTTCCGTCATAGCAGGCAAGTCGAGCCTAGCCGCCTCTTTTAGACCTTTCTGCACAAGCTCCTTACCAATTCCCCGACGTTGGAAGCGGAAGTCCACGGTCAGGTTGTCGAGATAATATACCGTCTCAGACGAGTAACACCTATGGTAGCGGATCAGTTATTTCTTCTCAATGAGGAATTGCATCTTGAATGCCTCACTGGTTTGCTAAGCGATCTTCGGCTCTTGTGTACTCGGTGTACGCTTTGGGGTCCTGATCTTTTCTCTGGTAAAAGATTTTCCAAAATCCGAGCTCAGTTTTTATCCACTTCTCTATATTACAGCCATGATTTAGCAAGTGTTCTAAAAAAAAATCAAGATGCATGGCCCTATAGTAACACTTCGATTATTTCTGAGGTGTTGACTCCGGATCTACCTTGGTCTCCCTCGAGCTGCCCGTCAAACATGAAGAGCGTGATGCCTACCTTCCAGCCACGCGGCCCATGATTGTTTTGGACGCTTTGATATTATCCCGGATTCGGTTTCTTCCCCCTGGTCCGGCTTTCTCAAATTCCAGATGGCAAAGCCAACGACTAATCGATCATTCAGGTCCCCGTCACTTCCACCATTTCCCAGCTTCCCTATGGTTCGGATTTGCGGATCTTTCTGGCCCCTCCTAGCAAGCACCCACTCGTGTAAACGCTTAGATTCACCGTCGTCGGTTGCATCGGGTCTTTCATCTGCAACGCTGATATCTGCCACAAGGACGTCAGTGCTTGGATCCAACATCTCCAGGCGCAGACGCCTCCGCCAGTACCAAAGAGTGTCAGAAGCGCTGATCGGACAGGTCTGGAGTGGAGAGTAGAGGTACGCAAAGAGCTGAAACTGGCGGAACGATGTCAAAATGAGAGTCGTAAGAGCATCCAGATCCGCCCTCTCGGCCCTGCGTATACGAACGGCAGGCGACATTGTTCTTGGGCCTAGTGAGTTCAAACAGAGGCCATTACCTCAAACAGGGCGACTGCTAGGCGTTGTCAAGACGGCGCGGATTCCAATGGGAGACGCCGATTGAAATTTTACTGCATGAAGAATTGGGCAACGTCTACGAGCTTTATCGATTATGGAGTGATTGTCGCTACTTATGGTGGCAGGGGGGACAATACAGTCGGGCGATATCGACCTTCCTATCCGGTCCTAGTGCGACCTCGCAGTTGAGAATAGCTGTCCAATAGGCTTGTCGTTGTCATTACTCAGCAGCCCATGTCAGCAGCGGAGGACTAACCGTACGGAGAAGTCATCTAGCCGATCACATCCGCACTCTGATCAATAAGCTTCCTTTCTCGTCTGCAAACTAGCAAACAACTAGACTATCCCGACGGAGATAGAAACTCAAGTTGACCCGACCATGTACCAATCATGAGCCGATTTTCAATGACTCGATGCGAGGTCAAGACCTGCAAAGCATGTCAATCATCCAAGAGAAAATGCACCAAGCAGCAACCGAAATGTCGGCGTTGTGAGCTGCGAGGCCTGGATTGTCTCTACGAGCCGTTACCACAGGTCTTTCTTTATAAGCCTACAGAACATGATGTGGAGCCAGAATTGCTGCCGTACGATCCTCCTGAAACGAGACCTTTTCACTCTTGCCAAGATGAAGGCTCGTCTGCATTAGTTGACATGCAAACAAACGCCTTTGCAGATGATCAAATCACTTTAGCTAGCCTCTCCTTAGAAGATCTCAAATCGGCATGGTTTCTTGAACCGGAATCTTGGAGAACGGTCCCCCTTCAATCTTCCAATCGAGCCCACCTCACTACTGACATGATTCGGGGCCTCTTGTATCAAACAAGAGACTGGCTGAGTGATTGGGTAAGAACGGGAAGCAGCGTTTTCGTTCACCCAGAGCTCTATAAGGATAGCCTGCCAGAGGCCATTGGGGATACTTTCACCACAATGTCCGCATACCTGTCAAGAACACCCGAAACCAGTGAGATGGTTCTTCGGATAGCAGAACAGAAAGCTGATAAGTTGTTATTATCCGAGGGCGGCACTGAGTGCACTGGAAATACTCTCAACAGCCTCAGTCGTGTTCATGCGCTTCTAGTGTATTGCACAATCCGTCTATTGGATGGTGACCTGCGCCAGCGCCACAGGGCCGAACAGCATCTCCAAACTCTACAGGACTGGACCAAGGAGATGATCTCGCGAGCATCTGAGGCTACGGCAAGAGGTGAAATAATTCTGGAGAACCATCTTTCGAGCCGAGATCCTCAGTATTTCACATTGCCACTACTTCTGTGCCAATTCACTCCTGAGCAACTTCTCTGGCATGCATGGATAATTTCAGAATCGGTTAGGAGGACATGGTGCGTTTCCGTGGGCCTCCAATCAGGATATGAGTTGTTGAGAACCGAGTCCGGCCCTTGCTACGGGACTTTGCCTATTACAACGAGAAAGGGTCCATGGGAAGCCAAAACAGCTTTTTCATGGACAAAGATGTGTGCAGAGAGCAACGTCGGGTTTGTGTCTAGGAATGACCATGAACGAATCATGGCGGAGATGAAGGCATGTGACATTGATCCGTTCGCATTATGCATGATGAATCTAGATGTTGGGCCAGACAGGCTGGCGAGGTGGAAATGTGAACAAAGTAGTTGAGCTTAACTCAGCACGGAGGCTTCGTAATACATTAAGCGCAATGGGAAACAGTGCGGGTACACAAATATCATGATTGAGTAATGAGACTTACGGGATCGATCCGCAACAAGCTGCGGGTTGCTTTGTTATCACGTCCCGCACGCCCGCAACCTTCCGCCGACTGAACCAAGCTATTTAAACCCTCTTAGATCCGAGCTGTTGAAACTCATCACGAAACATTCTTCTACTATAAGCACCAGTACTTCATTCTCGCTCTTTAACATTTTTGCCATTCACCATGGCTAGACAGTGGATTCTGGACGGCCAGCAAGGCGTCGAGACGTCGCTAAAGTATGAGGACAATGTTCCTATTCCCACCAAAGAATCACTTGGCCCAAATGACGTTTTGGTCAAACTTCATGCGGCAAGTCTCAACTATCGTGACATTGTCATTGCCGAATCAGCCGTGAGTTCACAAACCCAGAAATGCTAATGGATACTGACTTCACACAAGCAAATCGGCACCATTACTGCGCCAATGGTTCCTTTGTGTGACGGAGCCGGCTCAGTTGAGGCTGTCGGATCAGCCGTGAAGGATTTCAGTCCCGGCGATCGAGTCATCACTTTTCCTGCACCAGACGTCATGAAGGAAAGAGGAAGCGGCGCTGAGGTCAATATGCTTGATGTTCAGGCCATGCTGGGTCTTGGCACACAGGGAACGCTTCGAACTCATGGTGTGTTCTCACAGAACGCTCTCGTTCACGCACCGGCTTCTCTTGACTGGCTTCGAGCTTCTACGCTCCCTGTTACTTGGGTTACAGCGTGGAGCGCGATCTCCGAACTGAGCAAGGACCAGATTGGGCCGCAAACTTGGATCTTGGTGCAAGGGACCGGAGGCGTCAGCGTAGCAACGTTACAACTCGCGTCGTCTCTTGGATTAACAGTTGTCGCAACTACCTCCACCAAAGAGAAAGCGGACAAGCTTAAAGCGCTTGGGGCGAGCCATGTTGTCAACTATCGTGAGAACCCCACCGACTGGGGCAAAGAAGCGCGAGCATTGACACCTAATGGGGTGGGATTTGACATGGTTGTAGACATCGGCGGTAACAAGACACTCATGCAGTCTCTCGAAGCTGTGCGTCCACAAGGTTCTATCCAGGTTGTTGGCGCTGTTGCCCAAGACGCTGAGGTGGTGCCTATGTTGGCAGCTCTGATGTTCACATGCAATCTTCGCGGATTCCTCATGGGTAGTCAGGACCAGTACAAGGAGCTTGTGCAATACATCGACAAGAAGAAGCTCAAACCTGTATTTAATGACACCGTCTTTGAGTTGGCGGATGCGAAGGATGCCTACAGGATGTTGAAGGAGCAGAAGCACTTTGCTAAGGTTGTTGTTCGTATTGATCATGATGAGATTTGAGGTCGACGATAGTGTCAGGTTGAACGAGGGCCTCTGGGTCAGAAAGCAATGGGTCGCATTGTTAAGTCATCTCTAGTATTAAAATGAAGTATCTAAAAGATTTCTACCATTATTACAGAATTAAATGTCGTATCCATAACTTAGAATTTCTTGTAACTCCCAAATCAGCGCTTTTAAATGCGAAATCAAGGAGCTACCGTATCAGAGCAAACAAAAGCCTTCAAGTTGGCGGCTTGCCGATCTATTAGTCTTCAAAACGTTGGCTTCCCTGCCCTTGACTTTTGAGATCAATTTCGTCAAGGAACATTGACGTCACAAGTCCCAATCCACCAAAACCTGTCATGGCGTAGAAGATGGTGCGAAAGCAGGTCAGGTATACGCCCAAAATGTCATTCAGGGTTTGTTGAGACGTATCCAAGAATCTGAGTTCTTTGATGAAAGCGACGGAATGTGAGGCATCGTTCAACGGTTCCAATGGTCCGGTTAGATTGACCGAGGTAGAGGCAATGGTCGTTGAGAATACAGTGTTGAAGATGGCTGAAGCGATAGTCAAACCAATCAGACCTCCAAACATGCGAATGGTAAAGAACTGGCCAATTGCTACGCCTGTATCATCGACATTCTTGACGCTGGCTTGCATTGGCAGAAGGTTGAGTCGAAGCAGAGCAACACCCGTTCCCCACATGACTGGGAGGCCAAAAAACATAGATTGCGGCGAGTCCAGGCTGAAAAGGGCCATGATGCCGGTTCCAATGGCCAATACCGCCCATGAAAGCCGTAGCAACCAGGTATAGCCTCCGAACAACGGCACCATCATCATAGAGACCACTGCAACGACCACGCTGACAATAGAAGTAGGTAGCAGAAAGACGGCTGACTTGATTGCTGTTTCCAGATACACTGCTTGGAAGATCAACGGCAGGTATTGAAGGAGCGAAACAAGGATAGCTCCATGAATAAAACCTCCTAACAATGTCATGTTGGCAGTTTTGGAGTGAAAGAGGCGATGAGGCATAATAGGCGCTGCCGGCTTTGCCTCGTAAAAGATGAAAACGATGAGCACCAGCACTCCCAGAAGCATTGGGACCAAGGTCTGCCAGGAAGCCCATGGAAACAAAGAGCCCGCCCAGCTGAGCGGGAGGACGAATATTGTGATGCCCGAGACAACCAGACCCATGCCAATCCAGTCAAGTCGCTCAATATTGCCGGCAATCGACGCATCCAGTGTAACTGGCCGTAACTTAAGGAAGAAGAACAACAAGGGTGTTCCGAGTCCAAGGATCGGCAGGTTGATCCATCCAATCCATCGCCAGCTGGCATAGGAAGTGAATAGTGCAGCAACAGAGGGACCGAGAATGTTGCCTGCAGCATTCGGAATGCCCATCAAGCCAAGATACGTGGCTCGCTCCTCGAGAGTCGTCATGTCAGTGAGGATCACCTGGACAAGCACGTCGATGCCTCCGCCACCGAAGCCCTGCAGTACACGGCCAACGATGATAGTTTTCATATTTTGAGCGACGGCAAACACGATTGAACCGATGAAGAACAACCCAATGCAGGTGTACAGTGGTGGTTTCCGCCCGAATGCGTCTGATATGCTTGGCCAAACCGGCTGCATCACCACGCCGCAAAGCGTGTAGGATAAGTTAGCCCAGAAAGATTCGAGACTCGATCCTCTCAGATCATTGGCTATTGTCTAGTAACCAGGTCAGCACCGAAACAAAAGCTATAGGAAGACCGAGCCCAAGTTTCTCTTTTCACTTACCGGGATGGCAATGCCAAGCGCTGTAGCATCCACTTGGAAAACGAAGAGTACAGCAGCCAGTCCTATGAATGCGAGCTTAAAGGCTAGAGACTTTTTTGGTCTGGGCTGACGCCCTTCACTGTCTGGCGACACATCCGCATCTTCCGGTTGCGATTTTTCTTGAGTATTTTTCTCTGTATCAATTTCTGCGCCTGGTCTTGGTTGACCTGCAGAGACGGAAATTTCAGCCTCACTAGGTCTGGGGCCCGGTTGTTCCATCTTCAACGTTGCGACTTAATATTTTAGCAGCTGTGAATTGAGTTTAGCTTTACCATGAGCTGGCTTGAGCTTTGTGAATGAGTCCATATTATCACGTGCAGCCGCGTCGAACGAGCCTGAGAGGCCTCCTTAAATTTACTCTGCAATGGGTTTAGCTGAGGATTCGAAGGATGGTGAGTCGTAATTAGCCCCGTGGTGCTGTGGAGGCGGGCTGATAAGATAGCACAAGGTTGCATAAGATGGTAGGGATGGAAAGCATCAATGGATCGTAATCCTAGCAACCTCTGATAACTTTGCAAGCTTATGTAAATGCAGACTGATTGGTCTTGTTTTATGCAGAATCCTTCGGGTAGCTGTCTTTATGCAATACACGAGATATGAGCTTAGGGTTGGTGAGACATCATGTCGTGTCTTTTAGTGCTTACTCGTCATCTCTCCAAAACATCATCCAAGCGAAGACTAGCCATATGGAAAGATGACCTCTTCCGATGTCTCTATTGTTGCCAAGAAATCCAGGACCAGTGTTCCTAGGAAAAGGACTGGCTGCCAGACATGCCGGTGCGCATTCCCGAGTGTTGTTTGGGAAGCACGCTACTGACAAGAAACAGGAAAAGGAGGATCAGATGCGATGAAATTCGTCCAGCTTGCATGAAATGCGTCCGATCGGGGTGGAAGTGCGATGGATATCGTATCGACCCAGTCGCTACAGCCTCTCCTAAGAGTGGAAACATTTCAAGCGTATTTGCTATGCCCATAACCAGCTACTCCATCCCATTCAAGGTTCCTGGAAGCCAGAAGGACCGGCGACTACTGCACTACTTCTGTGTGCAAGGATCTAGAGACATCTCAGGATATCTGCCATCCGAGTTCTGGACACAAACCGTTCTTCAGGCGGGGCATAAAGATGCAGTAGTACGACGTGCCCTTGTCGCGATGAGCTCACTACATCTAGACTATGCGACTTCAGATTCGGAGGGGAAGTCAGCGACATGCGCCGAGACACTGAACTTGTACGGGAAAGCTCTGGCATCGCTGAGGAAACGATTGGCGCGCCCATCGAGTGGCATAACGGAAACAGCCCTTATTTGTTGTGTCTTGTTCTATTGCTGCGAAAATACTCTCGGGGATCGCAGCGCGGCAATGCAACATCTCAGTAACGGTTTCAAACTGCTCGCTTCTGTTCAAGATAAACATACTGGAGATGAATCAGATGAGATCAAAGGGCTAATTAAAATGTTTGAACGGCTCGATATGCAAGCCTCCATTTTTGAGGATGACCGCGTACCAGTTCTTGTGCCACTAGAGTGGAAATCCGAGGGGCCAAAGTTTGATTCGTCGACTTCGGAGCAAGCCTTTAATGGGCTTCAAGATGCACAACAGAAGCTTGTTAAACTCCAAGCTTGGCTATATCGTTTTATTAATACAAACGCCCATCTTCATGATGAGCCAAAAGAGTCACTTGGGGCCGAGATTCTACAGGAGAAAGAAAGTTTATTTCGAGGATACGATTCCTGGCTTGCGGCCTCCAATGTCTTTGAGTACAGTAATCAACACGTGGAACAAACATTACACGGGCTCCGAATACTTCTCATTCAGTTCCATGTTTGCCGAATGATACTGCAGTCTAAATTCCCTCAAAACACCGAAGTATTCGGCGCCTCGCCAAACCCTTCTGCGCATCAAATACTCGACTTGGCCGAACCGTTGTTTCAGTATACAAAACGACAAAACGCATCATCCAACGCAACAAAGTCTACAAGGCGTAATTTCTCTCTAGAAACTGGATTTATACCTCCAATATTCGCTCTGGCTTTCAAATGCTCAGATGATTCAGTGGCTACTAGAGCTACCCAAATGCTTGCCTTATCACAAAGAAGGGAAGGTCTATACGATGCGCAGACCATGGCAAATATCCTCGCCGAATTGAGAAAATCAAGAGATAGTGCAGTAAACATCAAGAAAAAGCCTGGAAGTGTGAATGGGGTTCAAATGGCATTGGAGTATCATATACCTCATAGCTATGATGGCGGCGGTGTAGATAAGCTACTGTGGTCAATGAGCTTATAAAAAATTCGTACGTTAAATGGTGGATTGTAAAAACAGAATTGAATGCTACTTAAGACTTCTCTTCTGAAGCCGTGCACAGGACGATTTGTAACATAACATCGGGAGTATTCTATCTGGTGTCCAAGACAGCTTCAACAAGAGTCGAAAAGCCCTAAGCAGTTTTCGCTTGTGAGTTGTGACTCATCCCCCACCTTGCTTATATTTGGTACATTCCCAACTTCAAACACATGCCCTCCCTCGTCCTTTAACCGTTACGTGCCTTGTCCACGATTCTCTCCAAAGATCAACAGTCAATTAACTACCTCAACTCCACTTTTGTTCCTATGGAAGAAGAAAACTTTACCAAGGCACGATATGCCGCCATGACATGGAACGCACCACTGTCTGAAACCCGCGCAGCAGAGCTTCTTGACCACCTCCAGTTGTTTGACGGTTGCACTGTTATTGACTTGGGCTGTGGGTGGGGGGAGATCCTTCTCAGGGCAGTTTCGCGAAACAGAGATAAAATCACTGCGGTCGGAATTGACACAGATGCCGCGCATTTAGAACGAGCTCGGGCACTAGCTGAGGATCGAGGGCTCAATGTGGAGTTCAACCAGCAACCCGCCAGCGAGTATACTGGACTTGCAAGTCGAGCTATCTGCATAGGCTCTTCGCATGCGCTGGGAGGCAGTAAAGCGATGTTTGACCGCTTATCTGAAATTGTCCCAAAGGGCAGAGTTCTCGTTGGCGATATGATCTGGAATCAACCCCCAACCAATGCAGCCCTGGAACTATTTGGCAATGACATCCTCACACTAGCTGAGTTAGTCGCTGCGAGTCGAGAGACTGGATGGGAGGTTTTGAATCTGGGGGTCGCAGATCAGCGCGAGTGGGATGATTTTGAGTCCAAACATCGAGCAGGCCAGAGAGCCCTAATCCTTGAGAGTCCTGAGAGTCCTTTTGGGCAACAGCTGAAGGAGGAGTTGGCGAAACGAGAGAGGGATTACCTCACCGTTTACCGTGGCCTGTTAGGTTTTGCTTTCCTTGTTATCGGTCGATAATAGGCTAGATCTAGTTAAGGCGAGATATTATTATCTCTAGTAATATATCTTTATATTAAATTGTTTTTTGGTTTTAATAAAATAATAAGTTAAAAGACTGAAGTAATTTAACTGTAATTATTATTTATAGATAATATAAGTGTGTCGGTAAATAAGATAATAAAAGACATAAAAACCTCTATTAATAATTATCCCTTAGATAAATCCCTTATCTAAGGTCTAATTAAGACTAGGTTTTCTTCATAAAATAGAGAATTAAAAAATTACTTAAATAATACTAAAATGGTCATAATTGACTTCCAATTAAATATAATAAATAGCATAAAAAGCATAAAGAAACTAACTGACTGTCGCAAACCGTCAAGACCTTTATGTCTCAGCAAATCCAGTAATCCACGTGATCTCGAGCTAACCTTGTTGTGCTTGCAACCTCCGCCACCGTCATAATACCCGAACTAGTACTAATATTTCTTTATCTTGCGCATAAACCTTTTGGGCGTGAGGTCTTGCAAGAATTGCACCTGAAGCTATTACTCTTGCTGGTCGTGTTGACAAAGATATCTAAGTCGTTATCTCGGAAAGTATTCCGGAGGAAGATGTTATCTGAAGCGATAAACTTGCGCTTAAGGGTCACGCAACTCAAGCCGAATAGGGGACTTGTTGGGTTGCATTCCTCGTCAATGACCACCAGCCCTACAGCTGTACCCTTATTCTTTTGTCCCTCAACAAGGTTATCGCTAACTTTGGAACCGGCCGCACCGTCAATGGTAATTCCCCAAGCGATCTGGCAGGCAGGGTTACTCGGACCGACATGATTGTGACGGACTTTGGCGCCAGTAACACCTGGATCGACAAAGATGCCAAAGCAGGACTCCGAGACCATATTGTGGTGCACATCTGCCCCCTTTGTCTGGACACAGATACCGACACCATAGTCAGTGACTATGTTTTTCTCCACATGGACATCAGAGAAATTATCCATGCAGATAGCAATCCCATTAACTCCTAGGCCCGTGTATGAGACCTTGTTGCCCTCGACTGTCGTCTTGGTCGAGCCAGCCGTTAAAGTACCATACTTGGCACCGTCAGCCAGTGTGTTCTTGCTGATACGGGTATTCATGGCACCGAGGATTGCAATGTTGATACCAGAAAACTTGCGGACCTCGAAGCCGGTGATGGAAACGTCTTTGACGGGCCTCTTCACTGACAGAACCTTTCGGTGCTCGATAACGAACTTGTCCAGCTTGATGCCCTCTCCTTGCACACAGATGCCAGCCTCCGTCTTTGGACCACTGAGGCCCGAGCACATATTCTTGACAGTATTCTTGGGAGGAACCAGGACAGCGCCCTTGCCGATGAGCTTGATGCCGTCTTTAGAGATGGTAAGCTGCTCGGCGTAGTTACCCGCGGCAACGATAATCGTATCGCCGCGAGAGGCCTTGTTGATAGCTTGTTGGATGCTCTCGCCGTGGCGGACGTAGATAGTGTGGGGATGGCCGTATCGTCCGCTATTTCCATAGTCGGGGGTGTAGTAGTCGTTAAAGTTACAGCAATGCTTATCTTTATAATGGCACTTGGGTTTGTCCCGGGCTGCGGAAGTTAGTAGGATAGCTTAAACGGTTAAAACAAATACAGACATTCTAGCCCTTCTTCGTCAGAGAGATGTGAAGAGGCAACGCTGCCGAGGATAAAGATGCTCGTAAGGGCAGATGTGATCTTCATAATGGTCGGTCAATGGGTAGAAGCGCGTATGTGTTTGCAAGGGCGATCAGACTCGGTTTAAGGTCAAGAAGGGGATTATATAGTTACGACGTCTTCGGCTACCCGTCAAAGTCGCCCAGCCTGCAGGGAGACTTGAGTAACCGAGACTCAACTTATCAATACAAGGGCAAGCTGCTAAGTATCTACCTCGCTGATTTCCCCCAACCAGGAACCTGAGGCCGATCGTTGCAAACAAATTGAAACCCTAGCGTCGTAGCCTGTCCTAACGACTTAGATGTGGTGTGCGGGTGGGGGGCGGTCAAGGGTAATCAACAAGACATTATGAATTCATGCTGACGAAAGACAGCAGCGAAAAGCCCTATTTGGAAATCGAGGCTTTTAATTCGTGATACGAGGGTTAGGGGCCAGATGCAGGTATGTTTCGGACTCGAGCTTACCTGATAACCGCCTAACCCAGGCTTCAAATGAAACTACGCGAGGTTAACCTTAACACCTTGGTTTTGAGGCGTTGGAGCCCCTATCGTGCTTATATATCTCTTCACACCCATTCTACTGATATCCGTGTTTTAAAATATTAATACCTATTTAAGCAACTGACCAGTGTTAAAATAACTGAAGACTGGAGTTTATAGAATTCATCGAAAAGTTGGTTTCATAAAGTGTTAACAATCGAGCTTGGAATGGCGCGTTATGATTAGTTGCCTTAAGCCCACATGGCTTTAAGCCACAACGAGGTAGCCTAGACAATTCCTAGGTTGCGGGTCCGACGAATACACATTCCGAGTTTATCTACGCATCTAGCCCTAATAAAGTTTAAGTCTATTTTGTAGCACAGATAACAAGGCTGAAGAAGTCTAGGCCTAGACTCAGTATTGCCCACGATGTAAAACTTGGAGGGATCAGACGACAACACGTTATCAGATGGTACAATGAGACGTAGAGATGAAGCAAGGCATAAGGGGCATAGTGGCTGAGGTTCTACCCTCAATCCAACGTGAAACTAATAGATATAGATGAGAGTAAAAGAAAGGTAACCTCCCTCCAGTTCCGCGGATTAGATACAAGCGTATGCTTCACCGCCTCCTAAGATTGTCAGATGCTACATCGTCGCCGAGGAGAAGGTGCTATAGGATAAGGGCTGCAACATCGTATTTATGCTCTTGTGACATGGGCGTATTCCATTTGCACTTCTAAGAATTTCTTAGACGTAGAAGGAGTTACTTGCGTTGACAATATAAAGTCTGATACTGAAGGTTTGGCAATACGAACCGCCGATACTGGCTTTACTGGGAGTCTTACAGGTATCCTGCACTCTCCGCTTCGCCAGGAGATAACCTTAATCTGAAATTCAAAGTTTAAAATAGAGTTAATTGTTTAAGAGTCACAGTTATTAAATTCAATCTAGGTGGTAAGCATCTTACAGCTTATCACCCTCCAACGACGGCTGTGGGTAACAAGGCAGGAGAAAGAAAGCTGGGATGATGTCAAATATACGGCCCCATGAACAGCTTTGAAAAACATAAAGTATGGAGGAAACAGTCCGGATTCAGTCAACCAATCCTGGCCTCCAATTTCTGCCGTCTCCTCACCTATCGATGTTCCAGCCGAGCTCCCCCTTAACTCGGTACTCCGCACGGCCTAACTATCTCAGGCCCTTCAAGTCTGATCTACTACATTTACAAAATTAATCTGCCGTAGGTGGCGTTCATGATGACGAAAGGATATACTAAGAGATTTAAGAAGCGGGGCCTCGGCCTCTGATCACATGTTCCCCACATTCGTAACGTCGTGAGCAGAACTCGTCGCGAGTTCGGGAGATTGATAGAAACATAGAATAAGCCAGGCAAAGGGATCCTCAGTTACGTTTTATGCCAGTCTTCCATTCAATGACTTGGCTTTTACAGTTCAGCTCTGAAGAAATTAAACTCAGCCTAACGCTTCTTACTATCCTATAACTCCTATGCCTTTCTGGATTTCTTGTTAGTTCATCAGAAGTATGTTTGCCGATAAACCGAAGGTAATATACGAAAAGCCACTGGACAGCTCCGCCAAAAAATGGAGATCCACTTTGATAGCATTCCCCTAGATCTAAAATAAGACATGGTGGACTTGTTTAACTACGCTTGTAGGACGTAAATGCCATCTTTGGATAGTGCCGGTTAGTAGTATCTCAATATTCGGTGTTCAAAACTCTACAGATGCCAACATGTACTTTCTGACTCCAGATGGAAGCCCAATAACGGCGCCTCTTTGTTACGATCAGTTCACGCTGGCGTCAACCACCAAGCCGCGTGAATGCGTGCACCTTGAGGGCATGGCAGTTATATCAAAGTGACCTAATTCCACATTACAAGGCGCGTTCAGCGACTGAGCTCCTTGTATTTCATTCTATGATTACAAAATAACAATCGCTGGGCCGTCATATGTAACGCTGACAATGCGGTTCCGACGGCGGCCGCTACATCCGCACCCTGGAGGCGAGTCATATTTGCACGGGTACCCGTGCAAATAAGATCCGTCATGCAAGATGCATACGTGGCCTTCTCAAGATAACACATGATAAATAAGCCTAGGAATTCAGCGACCAACAGCTTCCACAACCCCAATTTAACGTATAAACCTTCTTTCTGCTGTAATGGACTCGATTGGGGGTCACTGTCGCTTCCCTAATGACGTACTTCCCCCACAAGGGGACTATAGCTCGTTGGAGGCACTAAGTGAGACAATCGACGCGTGGGCTGCCCCACGAGGCTACGCGCTTGTGATCTCACCACAAAATCATTAGAAAGTTCACATGCTACTCTGCTTCCCGATTTTCAGTTTAGTAAATTCTGCCTATGGAATTTGTTTTACATGCAGAGATCTTCCCACCGTCGTATATAGGCTTGTCGCTCACCCTAAGAGCACTGGAAGCCGGGTTGGCACTCTAGAGCTTGATTAGGCATGTAAAAAGGCGTCGGACAGCGTGTGGTAACACATATAGAGCCTCTCTGGTCATCAGATGAGCATCTCATTTATCATGAGTACGATACACCTGGGGCGTGAATTTCAACAGATCGATGCACATTCCTAATGCTAGCTGAAAAAACAGAGCCAGAATCGATTCATCTACTTTAACTGTATTCCTACTCGCCGGATAATTCTCTGCAATACAGGAAAAGCCTTACAAAACGAAGGGTTGTAAGATTATAATGCGCAGTGCTTGGATAAACCGCAGCCTTCGGGGCTTTATTGGCCGCGGATGCCCTGGCTCTCTGCTACGATTGGATTCTTGGTTCACTCAAGATGTTATTTTCCTATGATCGCTCAGCCCACGACCCTGTTCATCCCGTTTATCCCATTGTCCCTATCCAGATCCAACAGGATGCTCTCTGGACACAGTAATCTCGATAAACTCTCCTTGACTCCATACTTCACCCTCCCACCCTCCTCATACGCTATGCTCATCTTCTTCTCTGGGCGCATCACGTGCTCGGGTATCGACTGGACGCCCCTCTTCACCCACTTCCACCCCTCACCGCCATCAGGTCTCTCGATGGCATATCCCTGCAACGACACCGGGTTGTAGTTAAGATTGTCCTTGCGGATTCGAGTGATAGGGTGGAAATACTCGTTCGTGGCGCCACTAGTGCCGTCGCCTGGGTCCCGCGGATAAGAGCCCGGTGCGCGGTCCTTCTTCCCGAGAAGCCAGAAGAAGAGGCCTTGCAGCCCGGAGAAGTTGTCGACGATCGGGCCACAACCCCAGCCGCTGGTAATCTTGATGGAATTGAGCGCGCGGCGATGCTCCTCGATGAGAGTCTTGATCGCGGCATCTTCGAACGTGAGCATGTTGGAGAGATTGTCCACCTGGAGCATGGGGAAGTCAGTTGATTAGGATCGTAACTGAGGCAGTAGGATGGGAAGGAACTTGCCATCCACGCAAATGTGTTGTGACCGATCTCTTCAAAGTCAACCGAGGCGTGCGGATCGTCTCTTTGGCCGCCGATGTTGCCGTGGACGCCGGGAAACCAGCATTGCTGCAGATCTTTCGCAGGACCATCAGCAGTTTTGTGCCACAGGGTAGGAGGGAAGGTTAGTCGTTTTTCGTCAATGGCGAGGGCTTGGAAAGCATAGTCTAGATCTGAAGGAGTCGTCATTTAGGCCCAGCAGTTCTGCAAGGAACGCGTGCGATGATACTCACTTTTTGATATGTTCGTATTGTGGAATGCATACTGCTTGTTGATTGGGAGGCCAACCTTTCTCGCCCAGTCCACCACGGGCCATTCTGGGATTCCCTAGCCATGCAAGGTCAGCCAGACGGGAGAAGTATGCATCATAACTTGCGTCGCGTACCAGAGCTCCAACTGTGTCCCAAACACCAACCACTTTGACCCTGACGTCCGTAAGGCCCAGCTCTTCCTTATTATCCAGATACCATGCTGACTTCCTGAAGGGTTCACCGCTCGTATTTGAACGGTACACGCTCCACATCTCTGCAAAGCGCGACATGTTCACAGCTGTGAGGACGCCGACGTCGGAGACAAGGCCGGCGACCGAGCGCACAGTGAAAGCCCCACGTGAGAAGCCGAAGAAGAACAGCTCATCGCCAGGCTCGTAGTTATTGGAAATGAAATCGTAGATTTGAGCCACATCGATGTCGAGACCCCGTCCAAAACCACCTATGAATTACGGTAGCAAGCACGTCAGTAAAGCTGTCAGAGGGAAAGCGAAGAGGAAGATTTAAATTTCAACAGCTCACCGTAGATAGCTTTCTGGAAGGGGAGGTCCCCGCTTCCAAGGCCCGAATGGTAGGATACGATCTGCTTCACGAGGTTCCCTTCAGCATCAAGGCCACTGTTCGCAACTGCTCGAGCCAATTTAGCGACGTTGGAGGGCATGGAATTTCCGCCCGTATCGGACGCAAGCCATGTGCCGTCTGCGCAGAGGATGATTCGCTTATAGCTTGCTAGCTTGGCTGTGTGTTCCGGCATAGTGTAGCAAGGCTGGATGGTTGAACATAAAAAGGAGAAACTGTCAGTTTGTGGGGCCGGTTTTTCTAAGGAATCATTGATGAAGGCTGGTCTATTAATGGGGGTCTGTAGACAGTGAAATACGCTGGTGGTCAAATTCGGTCTTCAATAAAAGAGTCCTGGGGGCTCGGTATCGAACAGGATATTGGAGCTAGGCGCCACGATTATGTCGTCAAGTTAAAAAAGTTCTTGGCAAAAGTAATAATAGCATGCCCGAACTTAATAATTTAAAAAGTTTAAATTTAATAATAGACTTCCCTTTCAACTTATGCTTTTAAATATTCCAGAGCATTATAAGCCTTCAAGAGTCTAGATGTCAATATACATTAATAAAAGATCGCAGTCGTATTTAAGTTAAAGTTTATTCAGGCTGCCTGCCATAATTTAAACAAATTTACTAAAAATAAGAAAGTTATAAAGTACTTGAATTTTGTCACATGTTGGCAAGAAACAAGGAGAACTCTGGGAAAAGACTGTACGCACGGGCCTATTTGTGTGCGTTTTGTTAAAATGCTAGAGGGGAGGCTACAATAGGACATCACGTAAGCTTACGTCTAAACGTTCCACATAACTCTTCCAGGTCTAGCCCTGTGGAATGGGCAATCTGTACAGAAATAACTTAATCCTATCTCTTTGAGCAGCATAAGACTACTACAAGTCACTCGCCCCATTTTACTCCACGTACAAGCAGGTTACACAATTTAGGTAAAGCTATCTCCAAGAGGGCTGTATTCCTCTGTAACTAAGCTACTTCTATTAAAGTATAGCCTTCTATTTTACTTCCTCTTATTGGCTATTAGCCTTCTAAATTATCTTAGAGCAGAAAGGGTACATACTCTGCTGTATTGGCTATTTTACTCTATCTCATTGCCTAATACCCCTATTGTGACCGCATGGTAGTCTTATGCCGCTCAAAGAGATAATGTCGAGTTTGTGACCGCCACTGGCCCTCAATATGTACGGCAGCTCTGGGTTGGCCAGGAGCCGGATCCCCTTACAACTCGGGAATTTCCTAGCCACTAAGATTGGTTTGGTTGTCCTGTGGGAGGTCCCGTATCTCATTTTGTTGGTTCACACATGGGTTGCTTCAGCTAGATCAACCCCTGTTAAAATTTTAGGTCAAAAGTCTGACAACACCAGCCCCACATCAGAACACTCTTATTACAACACCACATATTAATTCATAGATAAAATAGGAAATAGTTGTTTAATTGAGTCGTGAAGTATATTAAAATAAAGCCTTGAGTTTCCTCTTCAATATCGTGTATACCATCCCTTTGCCTGAATAATAGCGCGAAGCCGGTTGCGTATAGAAGTCGTAAGCTTCAAAATAAGGTGCCTCGGCAAGGCTGCCTACGCCTCTTAGCACTACTCTATCAATTTGGCCCTATCAGCCCTATTATTCTTCAATCTTGTAAATTCAGGATGCATCCTTTAAAGCTTGGCTTTTAATGCCTTCTATATATATTCTATAGGGTTTAAATTAGGCAAATAGGACAGCCAATTAATTAGAATAATCCTATGAAGAAGAAGCCAATCTATTGTAGCTTTTGAATGGTGAATTTTAGCATTATCTTACTAAAAACCTCTAAAGTTATTCAGGAATGGCAGGAGACCTTCAGTAAGGACTTTCCTGTAAGACTAGCTTATATAACTATTATTCTTGGCTGTAGAATCCCTTATTATAGGAAGAAGGTAAGTCTACTAGTCTATAGTAATTCCTCCCTATAATATAATAGAAATAGTCGGTTTAATATGCTGCTGAATGTTGACTAGGTCTTTATAGTACTTTTTATTAGGTCGGCAGAAGACCTAGCCATTAGGGTTATTTAGCGCATTTTGAACTGTAACCTCGTCACTAAAGTAGATCTATGAGAAAGTTAGCGTTAAAAAGGGCCGCTTTTGAAGCTAATTTACCTTTAAATATTAATTGATATGATAAATTTAAAAACGCGCATATTATAGCTATGCTTTTGCATTATCTTTTAATAGTAATATCCTCTTTTTT